>CAUYRH010091495.1:0-17965 GCA_963574655.1 Perodicticus potto | reverse complement strand
TACTTTTTTTTGTGAAGCCCCACAAATTTTAAACAATCTTTAATTATTTTAAAAATTTTTTAAAAAAAAAAAAATAATTAAAAAAAAAAAAAAAAAAATAATACACAAAAAAAAAAAAAAAAAAACTGCTACCAAAACTTTGCATTCACCCTCTGCTGATCAGATTGCCTTTCCAATGTGCTTATCATCATTATTTTCTGAAAATTGTTCTGTTTACTTTTTGTCTGTGAAATCTAGGAGAATAAACCCTTTTGCCATCTTATTCCCAGCTTTAATCCAATCATCTTAACAATGCCTTGTATACAGTTAGTGCTAAATGAATGTTGTGAACTCATTCAAGGCTGAGGGGGCAGAAGGGTTAAGAGAAAGTTGCAAATTTGTGGCCGAAAAACATCATTTGGCTTAGAGCTGTGTTTGGGGGGCTTGAAAATGTTTTCTTTTTCAAAATGTTCACAGTTTGGTCTGGAGATTTCATATTGAAAATAACCCTTACACAATCCCATGATGCCTTAATGATTGTATGGGTTATTATGGTTTAGTTAGAAATGTTATTGTGATATCCACAATAGCAAAAGTTGATGGTTATCTGAATGATAATTTAAACAGTTATTTCATCACAGTTCAATTGGCATAAAATTGATATAGTTCATCAGCTTGTATGTACAGGAAACTAAGGCTCTGTGACAATGTGGTGTGTCTTGAATATAGATCACTGTATATAGTGTACATAGCAATGTGTACATAATGTGGGTCATTACATTTATATGATCTTTAGTCATGGAGATTTTTCTCACTTGTATTATTGAAAGTGTTTGAGAAGTCATTCAAACTTAATCAATCTGATTTTCTTATTAGTACAAAAGAAGTATACAAAACAAACAACAGGGCAGCGCCTGTGGCTCAAGGAGTAGGGTGCCAGCCCCATATACCAGAAGTGGTTGGTTCAAACCTAACCCCGGCCAAAAAAAAAAAGAAACAAACAACAGAAAAATCTTACATAAGACTGAGATTAAAGCAAAAATCCATTAACATCCTTCTACTCTGGTTCTTAAAGATTTACAGTTATAAAATCACATATTGACCATTTACCTACCTAAAGCACTTAGCTGAGGAAACATACTTTTTAAGCCAGAATGCCATAAGCTTTATTATGAACCCAGAGATCATTTCCAGGAATTTACTTCCGAAGTAGAAAATTAATGGACAAGGAAGTTAAAAAGAAAGTAGTTCTTGGAGTTTTTCCCTGGAATATGTGCATTAGCCTCATTTTATTTGAATTTGACTTTCTTTTTCTGAATGTTTAAGAAACAGAAGTGACAAGTGAATTAAGATGGGTTGAAGAGATAGAAGTAGCCCAAGACAGCAGTTAGATGTGTTATAATTGAGGTAAAAAGTTGAAAAAGTTACAGAAAAATTGTCATAGTATACAAATAAAGAACAACTTATACTTGTTTATGTGTTTAGGCCCTTGTATGTGATATAAACTTTGTACGGTTTAATATAGTTCTAGCAGTAAATTTCTGTCTAATATGTATATATTTATATTTATGCATAAATGTGTTTATACATATTTTTAACACATCCGTATGGAATAGAACCTTCAGTTGACCACCAAAGGTGATATCCAGGTTCTCGGTCTCGGCCATTTGAAGAATGAATCCACGGACCACGGATCAGTGGTAAGACAGGATTTATTTTCAGAAACAAACAATACAAAAACCAAAGCTCCTGGAGTCTGTCCCCAGTTCTCTGCTCAGGGATATCTATAGTTAGGGGTACAGGAACTCAATATTTACTTTTAGGGCTAGGTCTTCTAAAGTTACAGCCAGCTGTCCATTTTGCAATAAGGGGTCTGGAACAATTAGGCCTTGGAAACTTACATGAAATTGACCAGGCAATGAAATTGACCAGCCCTAGAAAAGGTGGGGTTTCCCCTTCTAGCACAGGTGTCGAGACCCCTATGGCCCTGGTCTCGGTCACAGCAAGAAGGAACCAGGCATGACATGGATTAGAAGTACAAGCTGTGGGCTAACCTTAATTGCAGGGCAGCCCCTAGCCCCCTCCACAAGGGCAATGTATTAAGGTTATACACAAGACGTGTGGAGAGTTAAGTAAATTGACACATGCAACAGGTGTGGAGAGTTGAGGTAATTACAGGGCTGCATGCATAAGGATTGCCACCTGCTCTTTCCTCCCGTGTTCTATCCCCACAACCCTCATGAAGAACTACTAAGCATCAATGTTTAACACACTTACTAGAGAGTGACTGATCTTATCTCATTCCGGAACACTGAGTTACTTGGGGGATTGCCCAAGAACCAGTAACTGTCCTTTGCAAGCATGGTGTCCATTCCTCTACACCCAGGAAGGAGACATCAAGGCGCCTGTTTCTTCCCTGCAGTTGTCTGGCCCCCTTCTGCTACTGGAGCCTCCTAGGGCCCCCCTGCTTACCCTCCAGCACTCTGGCTCCTCTGCTGGCTGCCACAGCACCAACATTGCCAGGGCAGAGGCTTGGGTCCTTGGCTGACTGGCTGGGGTGCCACCTGTCCTGTATCAAAGGGACTGTAGCAAAATAATCAACATACACAGGTCCTGTATCAAAGGGATTGCAGCAAACTAGTCAACATACAGAAGTGGTCAACATAAGGAACTAGGCCTATTGTAGTGACACACACATGTGGTGCATGTCCATCTATTAGGACATGCTAAAATTAGGACAACCTAAGGAAGTGGCCAATGGAGGGAGGTGGTCATGTAAGGAGGTTCTACTCTATTAACATATTTAGATGGAAATATGAAGACTTTGGGAGTTAAGCACACAACTATTAAACTAAAGTACATGTTGCAGAAAAACCTGAATCCTTTTTATAATCCCATGGACCAATAATTGTATTGGTCATTATTGCTTAGTTAGAAATGTTATTGTGATAGCAATAGCAAAACAATAGAAAAAGTTGATGGTTACCTGAATGAAGATTTGAACAGTTATTTTGTCACAGTTCAGAGTGAAACTGATATAGGTAATCAGCTTGTATGTACAGGAAACCAAGACTTTGTGACACTGTGAGCGTTCATCAGAAAACAGAAACAGAAAAGCATAGCAAACTCAAACTTTCAGTACTAAA
This sequence comes from Perodicticus potto, assembly GCA_963574655.1. Taxonomy (NCBI): domain Eukaryota; kingdom Metazoa; phylum Chordata; class Mammalia; order Primates; family Lorisidae; genus Perodicticus; species Perodicticus potto. The sequence continues at coordinate 14,840 of CAUYRH010091495.1, read as the reverse complement.
AAATAGTGATCACCTGTGTCTTGGGCAGTCAGTAAATACTTATTATTTACATTAAAAAACCTATTGAGAAATTCTGCTACTTACCAATGTATTATGATTGAAGTAGAAGTATCCAAGTCTTAATAAATAAATAGCAATACCATTGGCATCAAAGTTCTCCCAGAAAAAATTTAATGAAAAAGCAATGTTGAACACACTCTGAAAGTTATTTTTTATCACTACTAGGTTTTAGAAAGCTAATCACAGTGAGTATAACAATCTTGGCCTGCAAAGACCATTTCCAGTGGGGTCTAAATGTAGACGTATATAACTTATCTAATGTGCAAGTTTTATATAGGAATCTGTTGTGTAGTGTATATTTACTATTTCCTCTGTTTAAGGTCTAACTTCATTTGGCTGCATAGAACTGAGTATAATTTACCACAAAGAACATAATGTTCCTTGAACATGCCCGGTCTCCTCTGATCTCAGAGCTAAGTGGGGTCAGGCCACTTAGTACTTGGATGGGGGACAGACTGGGAATACCAGATGCTGAAGGCTTAAAAAAAAATACCATAATGCTAAAGAAGGAATGACACAGTGTTTTTCAGAGAATGAACTTGGGCTCTCTTACAGAGTATACTTTGACAAGTTTAATCTTTCAATGGGTTTACGTTCTTGATGCAATTTTCTGACATGAAGTCGGATGGTGGTAGTAACTTACCCAAAGGAATGCTTTTAGGAATAAAAGAGAAAATATGTTAAGCATCATTCCATTCATATATTTTCATTTTAATTATCATCTACTATCATCTACTATGTATCAAGTATGGTTAAGTGCTTAAAACATTTTATTTCTTACTTTAATTTCTTCTGTTATATTTAAAACTTAAGGGCAGCACCTGTGGCTCAAGAAGTAGGGTGCCGGCCCCATATACTGTACGTAGGTGGTGGGTTCAAACTCAGCCCCAGCCAAAACTGAAAAAAAAAAAAAAAAATTAAGGCACTTTGAATGATTTCTATTCAAATTGTTTAGAAAGATAAAAACATATCAAACATGTAATACTGAACTTGCTGGGTAGTGCCTGGATCTGGGCCAAATATTAAGAGATTATACAGGTAATACTCACCTGATAAAACTTCAAATAAAATTGCAACTCTGACACAGCACAAATTAAAAAGTTAATGAAGTCAGCTACAGATATGCACTTTTTTAAGGAATTAGCCACAGCTGCATTAATGTATACACACTTGACATGTTTATCCAAAATGCTATTTAAACTAAACAGAGATTTTAGGCCTCAAAGAAAAAGCGATACTGTAAGAAAGAGTAACCACCTTTGTGTGTCTAAATAACTCCTAGGTACGTATGAAACTTTAAAATATATGGGTAAAGTAGATGTATTAATCTAAAAATGTAGATAAATATTTATATGTGACTAATCTCATGAGAATGGAAACTATTCTCATATAAATAATATTAATTTAATAGAAAACACAGATACAACTTAACCGCATTAATTATATCTCTCTTTATGTCTTCATTCTATGGGAAAATAATAGCCATTCATTAAAGAGTTGCTTTCACTATTCTTCTACAATTATTTTGTTAAAATATATTAGTAATCATGAAGCCATATAACTAGCTAAAAGTAGCTTATAAATAAGCTGTTAATGAGGTAGGAAACATTATAGAGACACTTCACTAACAATGTTGGTTTTGTACTTCTAGTAAAGGAAAGAACTATATAGAGTCATAAACTTAAAGAGAATGAAACACATCAAATTACATTGGGAATTATAATTCTTTGGTCCCAGAGGTTGAGGCTTTTTAAGATAGATTATATTAGCCATTTTAATGTAATTAGATGAAATTATGTTCATGTGTATTTTTAGCCTAATTTTTAAAAGAAAACATTCTCATTTAATTGAAAATGTACACTTTATGGCTCGGTGCCTGTGGCTTAACAGGCTAAGGCACCAGCCATGTACACCTGAGCTGGTGAGTTTGAATCCAGCCCGGGCCCACCAAACAGCAATGATGTCTGCAACCAAAAAATGGCCGGGCATTGTGGTGGGTGCCTGTAGTCCCAGCTACTTGGGAGGCAGAGGCAGGAGACTCGCTGGAGCCCAGGAATTGAAGGTTGCTGTGAGCTGCGATCCCAAGGCATTCTCTTCAGGGTGACAGCTTGAGGCTCTGTCTCAAAAAAAAAAAAAAAAAAAAGAAACAAAAGAAAATCTACCCTTTAATATAGCACAAATATATTGCATTCTTTATTAATTTGCCAAAAACATGATTATCTGGATATTTATGGTCAAGTCAAGCATAATAATTTCCGTAATTTGATTTAGACATCATGAAAAAGAAGCATGATATACAAAATATTGATATTTCCAAAATGGTAAATCTATTACAATTAGGAAAAATAGTAGATAATCTCTGCACCTGAACACTGTGAGAATAGAGAAACCCTGTTTTTAGTACTTTATTAGGTACTAAACGTGATTTCTAAACACGATGGTGTTGGTTTTGCAAACCAGAAAGAAAACAATTCAATTAGAAAATATAATTTCATTGCTATTGCTTTCTTTCCTGATATGTAAAATACTCTTTCATAATTATATTGAGTATGTGTTACCTAAAACATTTCCACATCATCCCGGAAGAATCATTCTCTTTTTTTCATTTGTAGTCCTTTAGCACCAAGCAAAAATCTCTATTATAGCATCTACCACAACCTTCCAAATTATTTTGTCTTGTTCTCTCCTACACTGCTAAGTGATTTGAGTTCTATGCTTGTAATTTAATCATTTTTGAATCTTGAAACATAGGACAGCAGGTGCATTATTTTGAGTTGGCTGACTTTTTTTGAGAAATAGATGAACAAATGAAAGAACAACATGTACCAAAATTATCCCTTCAAAACTCATAATGTAGGATTTTCATGAAGGATACCTCAACAACTAAGAAATATCACTTAGAAAATCAGAACATATTCAAATCAAATAGACATTATTGTGACATAGTTATTACTGATGTATGTTCAATTATACCAAGATCATATGCTAGAAAAATCTGTCAAATAATATGCTACATGCATTTAAGTTAAATGCTAAAGGGGGGACGTGTTTTACAGTCTTTCAGGTGGCTTAAAAAATATATAGTTTATGAAAAATATGCAGAATATGTAAGTGATAGAATATGAAGGATTACTCTAAAGGAGTTTCATTATAGTCAAAATGAAAACAAATTACATAATATTTTCGTTCTACTGATCAGATATTTTGTTTCTTGCAATATGATGCTGACAGAACAATACTTAAGATTTTAGAGCACATTTAACTACTAATAAGTAACTGTGTGAGGATCGAATAGACTGGAGACATTAAATAAATATACTTCTCTAAATCACACTAAATTAATTTATTATGTCTCTATTTCTCTTGCCAGTAAACTATCATTAAATCTAGTTTATTTTCTTGGTCTGATCTCCATGTTTTGGTAGGAGGAGAAAGTTTAATACCTGTTTCAAATGATGTAGGAGAATGAAAACTGGGGAAAAATAATTTAGCTGCTATGATACTGGAAGTGCAATCTTTCACTAAGGATAGCCCTATTCAAATCGATTTCTTGTTCCATTTCTAAAAGCTCCTTTCCCCTCTTCACTCTTGCTTCACGGAGCAATATTTTTCTCCTCTGCCATTTTCACTTGCCTGCTTCTCCAATTCCTTTAGTTTCAGAACTTATGGTTTATCCTCTTTCCTTTCTTGGCTTGATTATCTTGAAGGATATCTGCCATTCACATATATATTCACATATATATATATATGTGAATATGATATCTGCCATTCATATATATATATATATATATATATATATATATATATGTGTATATCTGCTTTATATACACATTTTTAGTCCTAACTTGAGGTCATGGTAGTCTTTAAGCAAAATGTTTGGGTCAAATTACTTGCTACTTTGGAATCTGTATGGGGATATTGTGGCATCAAGAGAGGAAATTACCCTGATAGTTTTTTACTTTAAAGAATGTATGTTAATTTTAAATAAAATGGTGAAAACAATGTCTAAACATATGTGATTTTTGCTTTCACTTATGGGAAGGCCGTGGTGATTTAAGATTTGGGGGTCTGACCTATTCTATCACAATAACAGGCTTTTTGCGGCTAGTTACAGTAACATTTAAATACATCTACCACCACCAGGAGCTATTTGCCTTATGTACTAAAGACCTCTTTGGAGATATATGCCTAGTTATATCTAATATATGCGGTCATCTAATTAGGCCCACTGTTGGAGGAATAGTGATGAGGGGCTATTCATATTGGTTAAGAACAGAATGAGTATAAATATTAAGGTTTATTCCTCTCCAGTTCCTAATCTGTATAGAAAATTGAAATAAGCTCAAGCTGGTACAATGTATATAACAACTAATGTTGATATCTCAGAAACTCCAGGAACTAACCTTAAAATTAAAGGAATAAATATTCCCTTTTTAGTATTATCAAGGTGCATCAGTGGAGGGGATATTCATGGCAGCTGTGTCAATGAAGGCTCAAGACAACTTAGAGTAGGTATTAAGACAGATTGGGGAGGCATTACCACACTGTAAAGGTATAGAAATAAGCCTTTGTATATGGTCAATAAGGCTTTGAGGAGACTGGAGGATAAACTTCCAGAAATATGCCTTTTTTTTCTATTTGCTTCCATTCAGTTCCATAATTTTAGTTGGTTTAAAAAGCTAAATTCCCAACTTCATCAACCTTTAATCCAATGTGATAATATATTAACTTAAAGGATATTTAAGTATCACCACATCTGTCCAACATAGTACTGTAAGTCCTAGGCTAAGCCATCAGGCAAAAGAAATAAATAAAATGCATTTACATTGGAAAAGAAGTGGTGAAACTATTCCGAAAAGACCCCTAGAATTGATAACTGTCTCAGATTACAACATCAATGTACACAGATGAGTAGCATTTGTATTCACTAATAGCAAACAACCTGAGAATCAAATTAGGAACTCATTTTAATTTACATTATCTAAAAAAATAAAGACCTTAGAATAAACTTAATCAGGGTGATGTAAGGTCTTCACAAGAAGAAATACAAAACAGTGATGAAAGAAAATGTAGATGATCATGGAGGTAGAGAGAACAGAATGACTACCAGAGGTTAAGGAAGGAGGGATAAAGTGGGAATAGTTAAGAGATATAAAAATATGGTTAGATAGAATGAACAATATTTGATAACACAACATAGTGACTATAATAATGATAAGTTAGATTTATTTTAAAATAACAAAACCAGTGAATTTGGAATATTTCTAACACAAATAATCAGTGTCTGAGGTGACAAATACTCAGGCCATCCTGATTATATTGATTCACAATGTATGCCTTATCAAATACTCTATAAATATACTCTATAAAAATGCATACAGCCATTATGTAACCATAATTTTTTTTTTTTTTTTGAGACAGAGTCTTACTTTCGGTAGAGTGCTGTGACATCACAGCTCACAGCAACCTCCAGCTCTTGGGCTTATGCAGTTCTCTTGCCTCAGCCTTCCAAGTAGCTGGGACTACAGGTGCCCACCACAGTGCCCGGCTATTTTTGTTGTTGTTGACGCTTGGCCAGAGCCGGCTTTGAATTTGCCACCCTTGGTATATGATGCCAGCACCCTACTCACTGAGCCACAGGTGCCACCCTGCAATCATAATTTTTAAAGACTGAAAATTTTAAAAGAAGGTAAAGTAGACAGATGATGCAAAATAATAGTAGATGACACAAATAAATGGAAAATCATCCCATGCTTATGGATTATAAGAATCAATATTGTTAAAATGTTCATAGGGTCCAGGTTTACTGGAATTTTTATTAAAAGAGTAATGACGTTTTTCACACAGTTAGAAAATACGTCCTAAATTTCATAAGGAACCAAAAAAGATCATGAGTATCCAAAGCAATCATAAGCATATAGAATAAATAAGGGAGCATCACATTACTCTACCTCAAATTATACTACTAGGCAATGCTACCCAAAACAGTATGGTGGTGGTGTAAACCTAGACACATAGAACAATGGGGCAGGACAGAAAGCACGGCAGTAAAGCCAAATAACTATAACAAACTGATCTTTGATAAAGCAGACTCAAACATTCACTGGGAAAAGACACCCTGTCTAATAAATAGTGCTGAGAAACTTGAATAACTGCATATGGAAGAATGAAACTGGATCCCTATATCACACCATACATGAAAATTAACTCAAGATCAATTAAAAACTTAAACATAAGGCTTAACACTGTAAAAGTATTAGAAAAAAAAAACAAAGAAAAACCCTCCTTGCTATTGATCTACGTAAAGAGTTTATAGCAAAGACCTGAAAAGTGAATACAACAAAAACCATTAATGTGTGTTCCCTGACTGATTCTGATTAGACACAGCTCCGTTTAAAGTTTTTAATTCAATGTATACACTCTGAAGGATTACACCCAATCCTCACAGAATATTAAGTCCAAAACGATACTTCAAGTAAGCCTTCAGCACCTCAAACCCAGGATACAGTCTATTTTTAAAATCCACAGTCTGGATCTGTGGTGGTCTGAATTCACAGTCTAAATTTTAGTATGTTTCTGACACTTGCTAACTGGATGCTTCTGGGTACTGACTGTGTTTTCTCTAAGCCCTATGCAATGGTCTGAATCTTGGTGCAATCCCTAAATTGATAATTTAAAACCTAACCACCAAGGTGTTGATATAAAGAAGTGTAACTTTGGGGAAGTAACTAGGTTAAGGGAGTGAGGCCCTTGTGAATGGAATTAGTGCCCTTGTAAGTGAAAACCCAAAGAACTAGCTAGTCCTTCCCACCATCTGGGGGCACAGCTAGAAGTATATACTCTGTTAATGCCCAGAATGTGTCAATAAATAATGAATGAGTGAATGAATGCATTTATAAATATACATCAATACATTAAGAATTGAAACAGCCTCCTCAATAGTTCCCTTCAAAGAAAACCAAACTGGGTAATCAGACACCACATGGAGACCGTGTTTAGCCAGCTTTACAAATGCACGATGCATGAGATACACCAGTTATCAATGCTTACAATGGTATTGGGGTAGTGGACTATCAAATTTGCTTTCTGATAGTTCTCCCATAATAATGTTATTCTCAATAAAACTTACTCAAGTGCATTTTTGAAAATCATTTTTATTTTCCTTGAATGGCTAAAGAATTGATAATGATAGTGGTATAATTATAAGAAGACATAAAGTCTTTTGTGATTATGTGTTTCCAGGTATTAAACATAACAAGTCCTTCTTGATATTGTAATTTGATGAGTTAATGCGTTTTAAAAACATCTGAGAAATAAATCTACTATTAATCCATAGATTTCTTATAATCACTTCAAAATAGTGCATATGATAGATGGAATAAGGTATATGCTATTTGTAGCCCTGCTTCACTTCCTGGGAGATAAATAATGGCTTTTGCACAGCACTTCCAAATCATCTAATTCAGTCGGATTTGATACCTCCATTGGGAAGAATAGATTATTCTGAATTGATTGCTTTAGGGAGTCTCAACAGATATTTCATATTCAGTGGATTAACATGAGTAGCAGGCTACAGTGTTAAGAGCTTATTCCAAAGGCCAAATATTATTTGGACCCAAGACTCACCCACTTACAGGCATAGAGCAAAGCATGATAATCTGTAAAGCTCTGTGAAAACATGGATTGACTGTGCTCAAGAAAATTCTGATTTTGGTAGATCTGTACATACATGTCGGTTTAAAGGAATAAAAAAATCCAGGTAATTATAATCAACATCCTGCCTAGGGATCAAAGAACTAAAAAAGAAATATAAACTTGGTAGAAAATGATCTTATAATGTTTAGTTTGTATTCATTTGGTTACCTCCATCTATCACATGTTCCCTGCCAAAGAAAGATCTGAAAAGTTCAAATAGGTCAATATTTGGATGAGCCAAGAGAAATGGAAATCCTAGTTTATGAACATAATTATACTGTTATATGGAGTCTCCTGAAACAAAATTATTAGGCATCCCCTAAATAATTGTTTTTTCTTACATTATTCTATGTAATGAATATTTACATATTGTATACTATGTATCAGATAATATTTGTATATGTTACAATATCTACATATTTTATTATGTATTAGATAATGTTTATTATTTTAATAATATTTTGATGGACAAGAAAGCCAAACTTCATAATTTCAAAGACCTTAATTTCTAAATGGGATTGGAAACAGTACTCCAGTAAACAAATAAATAATAAACAAGACAATGACAAACTGAAAAATGCTCTAAAACAGTTTAGTAAGATGGAAGGAATGTGTGGTAATTATGCAGTAAGCCTGTGTGTGTATGTGTGCATGTGTATTTATGTGTATGTGTTTAAAGTGGAAGTTAGCACATTGTTGCCGGGATTGATTATTAGAGTGATTTAAAAAGGGTTCTCAGAAGAAGGGACAGTTTACTGTGAACAGAAAATTTGTAAATTTTACTTTAAAAACAATCAGAAAGCCTTGATTTTTTTCAGCAGAGATGTAGCCTGAATTGATTTACATTTTTAAATAAACTTTATGTGCTGTTTAGAGAATGGGTTTTTGTTATTCAAAAGTAAAAACAAAGAATGTTTAAAACTTACTTCCACTAGTAGACTTGAAAATCCAAATATTGAGAAATGTCATGCTTTCCTGACTTAACACAATTTAAAAACACGATAAGAAAAATAGACATACTATAGAAGCTCTAGACCTGCTGTACTATTATGAATGCTTTATTTTATGTCTAATGTCTAATCTTTACCACAGCCTTTTGTTGTAGATACTGGTTTCTCATCTTACAGACAAGGACACTATGGCACTGAATGTTTAACCATTGGAAGTTTACACACCTACTAAGTAGTACAGCATAAAAATGAGCACAGAGAATTTTATTGCAGAGCATAATCTATAAAATATAAGAGTTCATTTCTGATTAAAGTATGATATGCTGGAGGAATCACATGAATTCCAGTGAATTTGAGGACTTTCTATGCACGTCTCCTCAGGCTGTGGATACCTTCCCAGTTTCTTTGCAGTGTCTTATTAATTCTAAAACACTTAAAGTAATTTAACAACTGCTTAAAACCATTAACATTTTTCCAAATAAAATATTTAGACACAAATATAGCAAAATAGGTTGAAAAATATCAAAGAAGTAATTAAATGAAAAGATCATCCCTATTCTGGATAGGGAGATTGAATATTGTCAAGATATCAAATCTTCCCAATTTTATGTATAGATTCAACCTAATTGAAATCAAATTCTCAATCAGTTATATTATAGATATAAATAAACTGATTCAAAAGTTCATATGAGAGTCAAATTATCCAGAAGAGCTAACTCAATATTGAAGGAGAAAAGCAAAGTCAAAGGATTGGTATTAAATGACTTCAAGACTTAGTATAAAGCTACAATGACCACAATGGTGGGGAACTGGCAGAGAATAGAAAAATAATTTAATGGAGAATAATAAAGTTCTCAAAAATATACTGTGTGGCCATAAAGTTTATGTGAATTGCACAGAAACTTTATGGCCACCCTGTATATGCAAATATAGTAAACTTATCTTTGAAAAAGAAACAAAGGAAATATGAATCAAAAGATATATATATATTATATATATGTATATATGTGTGTATATATGTATGTATGTATGTGTGTATATATGTGTGTACATGTATATATGTATGTAAATAGATTTATCATTGAGGATTGACTCATGGCTGAGGAGTCCCACAATTTGTTGTCTGCAAGCTTGATACCCAGAAATTCTGGTGGAGTTTTAATCCAAAATGGAAAACCTAAGAATCAGAATAGTCAATAGGGTCATCGCAATTTCAGCCTAATAGCCCCAAAACAATGAACACAGTTTTTTGAGGAAAGAAGAGAAATGTTTCAAGTCAAGCATAGAAAAATTGTACTTTCCCCACCTTTTTGTTCTATTTAGGCCCTCAACTGATTTAATGATGCCACCTCACTAAATAGTAAAGCAATCTCCTTTACTTATTCTAACATATCAAATGCTAACCTGTTCCAGAAACATCCTCACAGACACATCCAGAAATAGTGTTTTACCATCTACACGACCATTTTGTAACCTAGTCAAGTTGATACATAATATTAATCATTCCACAGCCCTTATAGCTTTTATAAAATTAACTCTAAATGACTCATTCACCTAAATGTAAAACATAAAACTATAAAACTCTTACAAAACAGCATAGGAGAAAACCTGTACTACCTGGGCTTGGAGATGTCTGTTAGATACAACACAAAAGGCATGATCCATGAAAGAGACAGTTGACAAGTTAGATTTCATTAGAATTGACAACTTCTGCTGTGCAAGTCAATGGCAAGAGAATGAACATTCAAGCCACAAATTGGGAGAATATAGTTCTAAAAGGCAAATATGATAAAGGGATGCCATCCAAAATAAACATAGAATTCCCAAAACTCAACAATAAGAAATTGAGCAACCTGAATAATAAATTGGGCAAAGATGTGGACACCTTACCAAAGAAATTAGATAAACTCCAAGTAAGCATATGGGAAGATGTTCCACATCATATGTCAACAGGGAAATACAAATTAAACAACAACAAAATACCACTACACAGTTATTAAAATGAACAAAACTTAAAATACTGACAAAGACAAATTGTGGAGAATAGCTACAGGAACTTCCATCCGTTGCATTCGATAGTAATGCAAACTGGTACAGCTACTTAGGAAGATAATTTGAGACAAAAGTAAACATGTTCTTACCATAACATGCAACCATTGTACTCTTGGATATGTAACTGAATAAACTGAAAACTTATATTCATGTAAAAACCTATACATCAACGTTTATAGCAGTATTATTTATAGTTGTTAAAACATGGAAGCAGCCAAAATGTCCTGTAGTAGCTGAATGAATAAATAAACTGTAGTATATGCAGACAACAGAGTATTATTCAGAAATGAGCTATTAAGCCATGAAAAAGTACAGAAGAATCTTAAATGCATATTACTAAGTAAAGTAAGCCAATCTGAAAAGGCTACATACTATCTGATTCTAAATATGCAGAGTGCTGGAAAAGACCAAACTGTGGAAACATTAGTGGCTGCAAGGGGTTGAAGGAAGGATGGGTGAAGGCAGAACACAAAATATTCTTAGAATGGTTAAATTATTCTTCATGATACTATAATACAGGATGTATATCATTACACATCCATCCAAACTCATAGCACATAAAGCATTGAATGAACCCTGATGTAGACGATACATGATGAGTGAAAATGAGGTGTCAAGGTGGATACATCAGTTATAAAAAATGTACCTCTCTGGTGTGGGATGTTGAAAAGTGAAAAGGGAGAAGCAGGTAATTTATGTTAACTCTATACTTTTTATTAATTTTACTGTTAAGATAGTGTTAAAAAATTAATTTGTTAATTAAAAATATTAAAGACTAATTTAATGATCAGTGTGTGTGTTATAGGGAAATGAAAATATTCACTATAAGTTTACAGGTAGCATATTGATTTATTATTTTTAGAACCACATAGTATTTACAAAAGGCTATGGGTTTTCATCTGTTTTTCCTGTTTTGTTATATCCACATGTCTTTTTTTTCTTAAATAAATTATAAATTTTTCAAATTTATCTTCTCTTTAAGAAGAACTGGAAAAAATAATAGAAGTTTAAACTATATCATCTTTTAAGGCACAAGACCTAATCAACTCAATCAGACTCAATATTGACCTTTGAAAATGTTTTGAAACATTTGTAAGTTTTTACAATCCTAACTCTATTACATTGAGTTATCTGACAGAAAAGAAAAAAAAATCAATGTTCTTCAGTTGAAATCCAGACATAAATGTGAACCATAATGTGGATTTAGGGTGAGAAATATTTGGATTGTGTAATCCAAATATTATATGGCCCACTTCTATCTCTTCCTATTGTCATTATGGGAAGAAGAGAATGTGGTCATCAGAATAATCCCTTTCATATATGACACAAGGTTTGTTCTAGTGAGAAGCAGAGATTCCTATTTAAATGAACCAATGAGGATTTATATGGCCACCAAGTCCATCTATGTCTAGCAAAAGTTAAAGTTTGTTAACAATAACTAATGATAGTTTTAGGTGTGTGAGCCTGGGTGTATGAGCCCTGGGTTCCCAGTACTGAATAACAACTGCTGGTTCTGAGTAGATGAAATAAATGAGCAGAGCAAGAAGGTGCAAGCAGGCAAAATGCCAAAGTTATTGAAGCAGAAGCATAGTATATTCCAGAGAAGGAATGAGTCAGCACCATAAGTGAAAGAGACCCTGAGTTTTACAAGATTTCTGCTTTTATGCTGACTCCTTAGATTCTGTTAACTGAGAGGCTAAATATTCTTTTTTTTTTTTTTTCTGGAAAAAGGGTGGAGAATTCTTGGAATTAGGAATCTTCCTCTTTCTATTCCTGTAAGACAATCTCCAGGGATTACCATGGTATTTGTCAACTGTCATGATACTGGTAGGTGTGATTTTTACCTTGTTAATGAGGATAGGTCATGTAGGGACACTGTTACTACAGCTGTGGGCATGCTCCAAACAGCCTCTGTTGAGGCCTTGATAATACGTCCACTTTTTGGTTTCTCTGTCTCTTTTTGGTTGGACAACTCTTGGAAACTTTGTATTGTAGACCTAATATCTGGTCAGCCCTTGACATATCATCTGTTCTTCCTTGGGAGCCCCCTCTGTCAATTTATTCCTCCTAGTAGACAAATTATCTGTCTCTAAATAGACTCTTCTATACAAAGCATCTCTTCCCCTTCCTCCTTATCTCTACCTAACAGTGGGAAGGGGACAGAAAATAATATTCCTGTTGGAAAGATTTCTTTCATTCAATAAATAATCAGTTTTCAGACATTTGCCATTAAATTTCATGGAAAACAATATTTACGGTTGTTTGGGATAGGGAAAAATAGGTCTTCTAAACCTGTGATCCCCACCACTGACTGTGGCTGAGAACAGGTACATGGCCTTTAGGAACCTCAGCACACCATCACTACTTAAGCATTGTCCTATCCCATGTCCCACTACTCTACTCCATGGAAAAGTTTCTTTCATGAAATCGGTCCCTGGTGCCAAAAACTTTGGGTATCATTGCTCTAAACAATACTTTAAAAACATATTAACTATTAGAACATGGTCCTTCATCAATCCTTGTATCTTAAGAAGCTATGCTGGTTTCCAGGTCTCTGCATCACTTTCAGGAACATTCTTCCCTTTCCTAAAGAATGGTGTGCATTGAAACTCAATAGCTCTAGAGCAGAGGTCCTCAAACTATGGCCTGCGGGCCACATGCAGCCCGAAGAGGACATTTATCCGGCCCGCCGGGTGATTTTGCCTCCGCTGCCGGTCTTGTTTAGCAGCGGACTCATCCTGGCCCACAAATCTGTTAGCAGAAAAACCACTGGTTGCATTCCCAAACAAAATGTGTGGATTCACTGAAAAAGTTGCAAAAGGAGTTCCAATTTAGATTTAAAGAGCTTTGTCTCCATGAACAGGACATACAGCTTTTTCATAACCCATTTTCTATTGACATTGAAAATGTGGAGGTCAGTCCCTGAACTCGCAGCCCCGGCTGCCCCTCTGCCAGCTGCTCCAGTGCCACCTCAGGCCGGCGTCTCCTGCAGCTGGGAGCCAGGCGCTGACGGGTGCTGCAGGGGTGGCCAAGTGCTCCTGCAGCTCCGGCTCAGGCTCCTGCTCTGTGCTAGCGGCGGCTTTCCTGCTCCTCCATGGGGCTGGCCTATGGCATCTGGATGCTCTAAGAACGTTTCCACTGTTGCTCGGAGGACATAAGCAGTGGGATTCAGAATTCCTGGAGAATTGCCTTTGTGAGAAACTGGAAGTAGTTCTTTAAATTCATTCTCTTAGTTTTTCAAAGAAAATCAAGAAACCATGAACAACATTAGTAATGAAGAGTTTGACTGCCACTTGCTTGATGAAGGTTTTACTGCCAAGGACGTTCTGCACCAAGAAAACAATGAAATTTCCTCTTCTGATGATAAGGATGCCTTCTACGTAGCAGACCTCAGAGATGTTCTGAAGAAACACCAAACATGGCTCTTCCTTGTGTCACTCCCTTTTATGCAGTCAAATGTAATGACAGTAGACCCATTGTGAAGACCCTCGCTGCCATTGGGACAGGATTTGACTATGCTAGCAAGACTGAAATGCAATTGGTACAAAGTCTTGGGGTGCCTCCAGAGAGGATTATTATGCAAATCTTTGTAAACAAGTATCTCAAATTAAGTATGCTCCCAATAATGGAGTCCAGGTGATGACTTTTGACAGTGAAGTTGAGTTGATGAAAGTTGCCAGAGCACATCCAAAGGCCAAGTTGGTTTTGCAGATTGCCACTGATGATTCCAAAGCAGTCTGTCAACTCAGTGTTAAATTTGGTGCCACACTCAAAACCAGCAGACTTCTTTTGGAACAGGCAAAAGAGCTAAATGTTAATGTTATTGGTGTCAGCTTCCACATAGGAAGTGGCTGTACTGATCCTGAGATCTTTGTGCAGGCATTCTCTGATGCCCGCTGTGTCTTTGACATGGGAGTTGAGGTTGGTTTCAGCATATACCTGTTGATATTGGTGGTGGCTTTCCTGAATCTGAGGATGTGAAGCTTAAATTTGAAGAGATCACTGGTGTAATCAACCCAGCATTGGACAAGTACTTTCCATCAGACTCTGGAGTGAGAATCATAGCTGAGCCAGGCAGATATT
>CAUYRH010091492.1:0-12038 GCA_963574655.1 Perodicticus potto | reverse complement strand
GCCTCAAGCTGTCACCCTGGAGAGAGTGCCTTGGCACCACAGCTCACAGCAACCTCCAATTCCTGGGCTCAAGCGAGTCTCCTGCCTCTGCCTCCCAAGAAGCTGGGACTACAGGCGCCCACCACAACGCCTGGCCATTTTTTGGTTGCAGCCGTCATTGTTCGGCAGGCTCGGGCTAGATTGGGACCCGCCAGCTCAGGTGTACATGGCTGGCGCCTTAGCAGCTTGAGCCACAGGCGCTGAGGCTTATTTTATTTGTTAATTTTATCTAGTTTCTTTCATTCAAAAAACTCATTTTAATTTTTTTTTTTTTTTTTTTTTGGTGTGTAATTTTTCCCCAGCAACCTCCAACTCCTGGGCTTAGGTTATTTATTTCCTCAGCCTCCGGAGTAGCTGGGACCACAGGCGCTCGCCACAACGCCCGGCTATTTTTTTTTTTTTTTTTTGATACAGAGCCTCAAGCCGTCCTCCTGGGTAGAGTGCCGTGGCATCACAGCTCACAGCAACCTCCAACTCCTGGGCTCGAGCGATTCTCCTACCTCCGCCTCCCAAGTAGCTGGGACTACAGGCACCTGCCCCAACACCAGGGTATTTTTTGGTTGCAGCCGTCATTCTTGTTTTGGCGGGCCCGGGCTGGATTCGAACCTGTCAGCTCAGTTGTATGTGGCTGGTGCCTTCGCCGCTTGAGCCTTGGGCGCCGAGCCACGCCCAGCTATTTTTGGTGGTGGTTGTTGCAGTTTGGCAGGGCCGGGTTTGAACCCGCCACCCTCGGTATATGGGGCCGGCTCCCTACTCACCGAGCCTCAGGCGCCGCCCCTACCCAGTTACATTTGAATTTCAGATAAACAATGTATACATCTTTTGGATATACAAAGTATTTGATATCTTATATTCAATGTAACTGGGTACCCTGTCTTTTTATTTGCTAAATCTGGCAGCAGTACCACGAGACTTTACCCTCGTGGGCTCATCCTGAGTCGTGGCCTCCTGGCCTGCCATTTAGTAGGTGCTCAGTAATTGTTCGAGATGAACTATCTGCATTCTGTTTGTTACGTTTTTTTCCACTTGACATTTACATGTATTTATCAGAATTTTTTCCACCCACTGAAAATATTTGTTAGAGACAACTTGGAAAATACATTGTAAACTTCTTTGTTTTCCATTACAAAGTAAAATTAGTATAGTAGCAGTATCTGCCCTCATCATGTTGGTTTAAGAATTAAAAGAGTTAGTGGAAGAGTAAAAGTAAAGTTTTGCACTGAGCCCAGCCCACTAGTATGTTCAATATATTTCGGTTCTTTCTAAATGAAGCCTGTGCACCATTTTAGCGGAGAGCAAAAACGCGCGTTTGTAAAGAACGGGTGGGGGCAGGGAGAACGGTTAGAAACCGGCGCCGACCCGAAAGCGGAGAGCCGGGAGGAGGGGAGGAGCCAGAAGTGAATGACAGAGGAGACAGCAAATGGGGAGACTGAAAACCGCTCCCCCCCTCCCTTTGCGTTTCAAATTCTAGGCTCTGTTTCCATCCGGGTCCTTTAGCCTCGTTCCCGGGCAGTATAAAGTTTGCTGTCTCCTTTGTTCGCCCTCGTTGCGCAGTAGCGCTGGCGGCTTTTACGTTCGGTCTTCCAAGCCGGCAGACGCAGGTTGTGCTGAGGTGCTGTTAGGAAGCCCTGTCAGCGAGCTCTTAAGAGCTTGAAACCTTCGTCACGCCTCCGGTATGTGGTGTCCTTTCTGCAGCCCGTTTTTCGTACACTCATAACCACTTTACGATTGGGGATTATCTCCCTGGAGATGGGGGTGGCGGGCGCCATTTTAAGAGCCCAAAGGTGCCGACCTATTTAAATAAAGCTGAGAGTCGAAGGCGAACAAATGAGGGGGTCAGTTTCATTGTGCGCCTCTCGAGAAAGTTTGGCTGTAGCCTGCGGGAGTGGTGGTAGAGGTCAGGGCTTTATACGCTGGAGCGGGACGAGGAGCCACCGCGACACCTGCATTGAGCTGGCGCTGGCGCTAATGATGGGCAAGTGGACGGACTTTCGTGCAGGTTGCGGGCTGCTGCTTCACTGGTGACCCTGGAGAGAAATCTCTTTGAATTTCCCAGACAGTGTTGATGATAGAAGTTAGGCCCCTGACCGGAGTCCGTGGTTCCTGGGCTGAATCCAAGTGTCGCCATTTTGTCTTTTACACGCGGTTTTTAATGAGGAGTTTTAATTAGGTTCCACTGCTGTCATGAGGTGTTGAGAGTGGCAGGATGCGCGTTCTCATGCCACTACTTGATATGAAACAGTGTTGACAACGTTTTCGCTGTTTTAGTCACATAGTAACATTTTCGGTGGGGCGGGGGTTCGTGAAGAGGAGTGGCCGTAACTTGGCTCGAACTTCGGATTTCTGCTTAGTTACACTGGGGAATCCTAATGAGGAAAAGAGTCCTTGGAAGAGGGCTTGGTGTTAAGGTCGTGCGGTTGGCCTGTGACCTTGAAAATATCGGTCGCCTTTTAAAACCTTAGCGTTGGGGGTTGTGATAGGTAATTGAATCCTTAGGCGGCAACAAAAACACAGGATTAAAACTAAAATTGTCTTTTTGAAATGTTGAGTAACTGTTAATTAGTTAAAAACAGCTAAGGGAGATCAAGGGTAATGGTAAAAGCTCAGTCGGCCCTTTTAACTAGTTTAATGTAAATTGCGCTGTTACTAAACTACTTAATGTAAATTGGTTTCCTACTGTGGCTGAGGTTTAGGAATTCATGTTATGGGAGTCTTTAGGTATTAAGGGGTAATAGTTTTAGTGAAACCTGAAAGATGTCGCTGCACTAAATGTGTCCAATAAAATAAAGTTAGGAAACTTTTTCAGGGAAGTAATGCTATTTTCTTTTCAATAGACACACCGGGGACAATAATGGTTGAAGCAGACCGCCCAGGAAAGCTCTTTATTGGTGGGCTTAATACAGAAACAAATGAAAAAGCTCTTGAAGCGGTATTTGGCAAATATGGACGAATAGTGGAAGGTGAGTTGTCTGAAAGTATAGTCTGGGATATTTTAATTAAAAGATAAGCTATGATGAATTTGATTGCACTGATTATCTGACATGATATTGTATTTTGTCCTCTAAGAAGTTCTGAGCTTTCTTTTTTTACAGATTTGCTTTGGTGGTTTTATTTGAATTAGAGTAACCCTGTTTTATATAATTAAACTACATTTTAGTGCTCTTGATGAAAGACAGAGAAACCAACAAATCCAGAGGATTTGCTTTTATCACCTTTGAAAGCCCAGCAGATGCAAAAGATGCAGCCAGAGACATGAATGGAAAGGTGAGATTGTTGGCATAATGAAATGATACCGTGTTTTCTGGTGCTTAAAATAGCACATGTTGCCCAAATTTAGACTAGGGCAGCTCTTGAAAATTTATTTCATCTTGGTATCATAAGCCATGATTTGGTAACTTGGTTTTTGTCTGGTTATTAGTTTTTATAACAAGTCGATGATATATTTGGCTGGCCCTGTTTCAAATTTTACTGAACAGCAGTGCAATGGATCCATCTTACTTTTTAGTTATTTATTTTTGAGACAGTCTGACTTTTGGTAGAGTGCTTTGGCATCATAGCTCATAGCAGCTTCAAACTCTTGGGCTCAAGTGATCCTCTTGCCTCAGCCTCCCAAGTAGTTGGGACTACACATGCCTGCCACAATGCCTGGCTAGTTCTTTTTTTTTTTTTTTTTTTTTTTTTTTTGAGACAAGTCTTACTATGTTGCCCTCAGTAGAGTGCTGTGGCACCACAGCTCACAGCTCACAGCAACCTCAAACTCTTGGGCTTAAGCGATTCTCCTGCCTCAGCCTCCCAAGTAGCTGGGACTACAGGTGCCCGCCACAATGCCTGGCTGTTTTTCTGTTGCAGTTGTCAGTGTTAATTAACTGGCCCACACTGGGTTCGAACCTGCCAGCCTAACTGCATGTGGCCGGCACCATAACCACTGTGCTACAGGCGCTGAACACTTGGCTAGTTTTTTGGGGTTCCTCCCACCCTATTTTTTTTTGTAGAGACAAGAGTCTCACTTTATCACCCTTGGTTGAGTTCTGTGGTGTCACACAGCTCACAGTAACCTCCAGTTCCTAGGCTTAGGCGATTCTCTTGCCTCAGCCTCCCTAGTTGCTGGGACCACAGGCACCCGCCCCAATGCCCGGCTATTTTTTTGTTGCTTGCAGTTCAGCTGGGGTTGGTTTTGAACCTGCCACAGTATATGGGGCTGGTGCCCTACTCCCTGAGCCACAGGCACTGCCCCTCCCTTTTTTTAAGTCGAGACAGGGTCTTGCTCAGTATATGGAGTGCCATGGCATCCTAGCTCACAGTAACCTCAAATTCTTGGGCTCGAGTGATTCTCTTGCCTTAGCCTCCCGAGTAGCTGGGACTGACTATAGGAGCTTGCTACAACACCTGGCTATTTTTAGAGACAGTCTCGATCTTACTCAGACTGGTCTCAAACCTGTGCGCTCATGCGTTCCACCCGCCTTGGCCTCCCAGAGTGCTGGGATTACAGGCGTGAGCCACCTCGCTTGGCCTCTGGCTGGTCTTGAACTCCTGAGCTCAAGGAATCTACTCGCCTTAGCCTCCCAGGGTACTAGGATTACAGACATGAGCTACCACACCCAGCCTCCACCTTAGACTTTTTGATTCACATCATCTGCTATGTGTGTGAGAGAGAAAGACACAGACTTACAGTGCCATGGCCTCAGCCTAGTTGACAGCAGGCAACCATAAACTCCTGGGCTCAAACAGTCCTGCCTCAGCCTCCAGAATAGTTGGGACTACAGGTGAGCACCACCATGCCCAGCTAATTTATGTTTTTAGAGAGATGGGGGTCTCACTTCACTCAGGTTGATCTCCAACCACTGGCCTCAAGTCATCTCACACCTTAGCCTCCCAGAGTGCTGGGATTAGAGGCATGAGCCACAGTAGTACCCCACCCATCAGTATCATTTGTAAAGGTTAAGGCTTTTTTTTTCTCTTGACTGAATCCAAAAAACGGTTAAGAATTTTAAGTAAATAGAAAACTTATTTATAGAGACCTACTTTGTAGCAATATTTTTTTAGACTAACTGGTGAACAATGCTTATCTATAACTGCTTTTTGATAGGCATATTATCTTAGAAAACAGTGGATCTGTAAGTTATTTTAAAAATCTTGATATAATTTAATCATCTTTATTTTTTTTTTTTTAGTCTTTAGATGGAAAAGCCATCAAAGTGGAACAAGCTACAAAACCATCATTTGAAAGTGGTAGACGTGGACCACCTCCACCTCCAAGAAGCAGAGGCCCTCCAAGAGGTCTTAGGGGTGGAAGAGGAGGAAGTGGAGGAACCAGGGGACCTCCCTCTAGGGGAGGGCACATGGGTAATGGCTTGGGTGGACTTTTGGCTTTGGTGTGTTAAGTTAGGGACTGCTGCAAACTCACTGATACATGATTTGGCTAAGAACCTTGTTTAAATAAAGGCTCTAGCTTTTGGGCCGGGTACAGTGGCTCATGCTTGTAATCCCAGCACTTTGAGAGGCCGAGGAGGGCAAATTGCCTGAGGTTGTGCGTTTGAGACCAGCCTGAGTTAGAGCAAATACTCCCCCTCTGTAAAAATAGCTGGGTGTTGTGGCGGGTTCGTGTAGTCCCAGCTACTCAGGAGGCTGAGGCAAGAGAATTGCTTGAGCTGGAGAGTTAGAAGTTGCTGTGAACCATGATGCCACACACTACCAAGGGTGACAAAGTGAGACTCTGTCTTTAAAACAATAAAGGCTCTAGCTTTTGAAATTGAACATTTAGCTACCAAAGTGATTATGACTTAAAAGTTTAAAAGGCATGTTGTTATTCCAGTTTAAATTTACACAGTGAACAATACACTATTTCTTGTCCAAGTAGTTCATTCTACAGGAAAAAACATTAAAATTTTTTGATGTTATTGAGCATATGAAAATGAAACAGTTTGCATTTTTTTGAAGTAACTTTAAGATTGCATTTTAGTTTTTATTTCATCACTCTCTATGACTTGCTCATGGTCGGTCCTGTATAAGTGAAAAACAGATTCTCAGCTCTGCGCCTGTGGCTCAACAGGCTAAGACGCCAGCCACGTACACCTGAGCTGGCGGGTTCGAATCCAGCCCGGGCCGCCAAATAACAGTGACGGCTGCAACCACTTGGGAGGCGGAGGCAAGAGACTCGCTGGAGCCCAGGAATTGGAGCTTGCTGTGAGCTGTGATGCCATGGCACTCTATCCAGGGTGACAGCTTGAGGCTCTGTCTCAAAAAAAAAGAAAAACAGATTTCTCTAATAAATGATGATCATATTCTTGATTAAGAAAATATAACTTTTGGGTGGCGCCTGTGGCTCAGTGGGTAGGGCGCCGGCCCCAAAAACTGAGGGTGGCGGTTCAAACCCGACCTCAGCCAAACTGCAACAAAAAAATAGCCAGGCGTTGTGGCGGGTGCCTGTAGTTCCAGCTACTCGGGAGGCTGAGGCAAGAGAATCACCTAGGCCCAGGAGTTGGAGGTTGCTGTGAGCTATGTGATACCACGGCACTACCGAGGGCAATAAAGTGAGACTCTGTCTCTAAAAAAAAAAAAATAATAATAACTTTTTAGGTGTCTTGATTCTCACGGGTATTAATGTAGGTTTTTTTTTTTTTCTATTCTAATGTAGATGATGGTGGTTATTCCATGAATTTTAACATGAGTTCTTCCAGGGGACCACTCCCAGTAAAAAGAGGACCACCACCACGAAGTGGGGGTCCTCCTCCTAAAAGATCTGCCCCTTCAGGACCAGTTCGCAGTAGCAGTGGAATGGGAGGAAGAGGTAAATATTTATTTCATGTATAACAATTTATGCTATCACCATAAAGAGAAACTTGAGAAATGAAGTCCAAAAATGATACTTAAAACTTGACCTATAGACTCCAGGTAAACTTAAGTGTGAATACAAAATTCTAGAGAAGATAATTTCTTGATCTAGCAACATATTGTCATATTTGCTCGAATCACTACTTTTTTTAATAGCCTGAGTATAAGTTCGCATTTTAACTTTTCTCTGGCTATGTTTAAAAAATTGTTTATTTTCCTTAAGCTCCTGTATCACGTGGAAGAGACAGTTATGGAGGCCCACCTCGAAGAGAACCTCTGCCCTCTCGTAGAGATGTTTATTTGTCCCCAAGAGATGATGGATATTCTACTAAAGACAGGTAACAGAAAAGTGCGGCTGCTTTTCCATTAATAATTAAGGCCAAAAGAAAGCTCATCAGAAGCATGAACCATATTACATTTATTTCTGTAGCTATTCAAGCAGAGACTACCCAAGTTCTCGAGATACAAGAGATTATGCACCACCACCAAGAGATTATACTTACCGTGATTATGGTCATTCCAGTTCACGTGATGACTATCCATCAAGAGGCTATAGGTAAGTGACTTTGCTTCCATGGCTTGACTGTAAGAAATCAGTGTAAAGATTGGTGCTCTGAGACTTAAAGGTTTCTTTTTAATTTAGTGATAGAGATGGATACGGTCGTGATCGTGACTATTCAGATCATCCAAGTGGAGGTTCCTACAGAGACTCATATGAGAGTTATGGTAAGATAATGGTTAAGGGTCTTGACTATCAT
The DNA here is from genome assembly GCA_963574655.1 of Perodicticus potto. Taxonomy (NCBI): domain Eukaryota; kingdom Metazoa; phylum Chordata; class Mammalia; order Primates; family Lorisidae; genus Perodicticus; species Perodicticus potto. Next base: position 4,410 of record CAUYRH010091492.1, on the reverse strand, counting down.
CAGCTTGAGTTTTTAGGTTCATGAGGCAGTTTATTAGGCTGTGTGGTGCTTGCTTTTTAAAGGGATGTTTGCTTGCTTTTTAAGGGGTAACTTTATCAGCTGGGCTTTTCCTAGTTTTGTGAGGGGCTTTTGTTTTTTCTAAGTTTTTGTTTTTTATTTTTTGTTTTTTATTTTTTTGAGGCTGTTTGCTTGCTTTGGAGGGGATTTTGCTTGCTTAAATTGGCAGCGTTATGTGTTTTCCCCCAACAGTGAAAATACAATTTAAAAATTTTAGTAACAAGATCAAATATTTACCATTGCAATATGAAGGAAAGTCTACAGTTCAAAAATTGCAACTTATCACTGGAAAGTGGCTGAGTATCTACTATAAAATAACAAGCTGTCTGGAATATCCTCTTGAAATACACACCGTCTTCAGTCTTTTCAAACAAACATTAAAATCAATCCATTTCCGTATCTCAGCAGATGAGCAAATCCCTGTTTTGGCCAGCAATGGCAGAGTTTAAAACCTCCCAGTTGAGAAAGTAAACTTTTAATACAAGAATTCTGTAAATTCAGATTTAAATGTTGTATATATACAATTTATAGTGTTGCCATATTACCTGACCATTGACCCTGCAGGTAACTCACGTAGTGCTCCACCTACACGAGGGCCCCCGCCATCTTATGGTGGAAGCAGTCGCTATGATGATTACAGCAGCTCACGAGACGGATATGGTGGAAGTCGAGACAGTTACTCAAGCAGCCGAAGTGATCTCTACTCAAGTGGTCGTGATCGGGTTGGCAGACAAGAAAGAGGGCTTCCCCCTTCTATGGAAAGGGGCTACCCTCCTCCACGTGATTCCTACAGCAGTTCAAGCCGCGGAGCACCAAGAGGTGGTGGCCGTGGAGGAAGCCGATCTGATAGAGGGGGAGGCAGAAGCAGATACTAGAAACAAACAAAACTTTGGACCAAAAATCCCTGTTCAAAGAAACAAACAAAAAGTGGAAACTATTGTCATAACTACCCAAGGACTACTAAAAGGAAAAATTGTGTTACATTTTTTAAATTTCTTGTTAAGTTCCCCTCCATAATTTTTATGTTCTTGTGAGGAAAAAAGTAAAACATGTTTAATTTTATTTGACTTTGACATTGCTTTCAATAAGCAAATGTTAAATATGTAATACTTAAGTTGTTGTACTAGTGTTGTAATTTTCCAAGTAAAAGTGTCCCTGAAGGCCACTTCATGATTTTTTTTCCCAGTAAATGAGGCAAGCAATTCTATGATCTTCCACAAACATCTAGCCATCTAAAATGGAGAGATGAATCGTTCTGCCTATACAAACAAGCTAGCTATTAGAGGGTGGTTGGGGTATGCTACTCTTAGGATTTCAGGGTGTCTTCAAACTGAAATCTCAATGTTCTCAGTATGAAAAGCCTGAGATCAGATGCCTGTGTAAGGAAAGTGCTATTCACCCAGTAAACCCAAAAAACAAATGGATAATGCTGGCCATATTTTGCCTTTCTGACATTTCCTTGGGAATCTGCAAGAACCTCCCCTATCCCCTCCCCCAGTAAGACCATTTAAGTGTGTGTTAAACAACTACAGAATACTAAATAAAAAGTTTGGCCAAAACCAACCATGAAGCTGCAAAGGGTGCTTGCTCTTACTGTTTCAAATTTTTGCAACTCTGTAGTGTCTCACTTTTAAAGGAACAGCTTGATTGCAAAGGAGAAAATAGATAAGCAATGAAGTTATCTCCAACTTCCTAAAGGCTTATGACTTCTAAAAAGTGAATCTATCAGCATTCCACATCAGATTTAAAGCATCAAATGCCTGTGAAACAGCAAAGATGGTAAGCAAAGCAAACTAGTTTTTCCGTCTAAGTCGAAATTGAACACTTACTTCCTCCATAGTACAGTGAAACCTACTGTACCTCATGGCAATGGAAATGCCTTCTAGATTTAAAAAAAAACTTTTGGAAAATCAAATGTTCAATAGCGTTTTAGAAGTCCTCCAAATTCAACACTTGGATTTTTTTTTTTTAAAGCATGTGTGACACTTAAAGGCCTTAATAATACAGCTATTGTTTACCAATAGCAATCTGGGGCTTGGGAGGGGGTATTTTTTAACTCTTTTTGATGAAGACCTTTAAACATGCTTCATGTTTTAACATTTTTTTTCAATTAGTCTTTTAGTCAATATAGAAAATGGCTTAAGTCTGGGGTGTTTCCCTCTTTGCCCCTGTAAGCCATTGTAAACTTGACATTTAGTTGGATGCCTGACTTGTTTTTAGTTCTATGAAACTACACTGTATGGAGAAAATCTATTGCAAGTGGTCTTTAAAAAGCAAAACCTGAGGCAGCATGACCCAGGTCCAGCCATGAAGTTGAAAAAGATGCTCTTGAATATAGTAAACTTGAAGACCTCCAACTAAAAATCCTTATACTGCACATATTCCTTCAAATAAGTTTTGTCCGTTCAACTTATGGATTTAACGTGGCAGTGCACCATTGGAACAGAATGAGAATCCATAAGCCATGCAAGTTAACCATTTAAGCCATTCCAGTCCATCCCAAGCCAGTGAATCCTCCACCACTTAAGAGAAGTTGTAGAACATGAAATACATTAAGCTGCAAGTCTGAACTTGCCTTTTCTTTCTGGAAATGAGGACAGTTAAATAGGCAAGTTGTAAAGAATTCCCTTGAGAACTAGTTTTTAAAATAGATATTTAACTTTTGCAGGTTAAGGATTATTGTCATTATGGTCATGGAGTGCTGATTTATTCACAGTAGATAAAAGCTGGCAGCGAGAGAAATCAAATGCTAAGGTAAGTTTTTAAGACAGTGGCCTTTGAAGATTTAAATACTATAATTTTGCTGTTTTGTCTAGCTGTATTGTTGGGAAGTTACTTCTGATTCTCAATCTGTTAGAGGTTTATTAAATATGTAATTCTTGGAAATGAAGATCAAACTAATATGTGGCACATCCATTTTGGGTGTGGAAAGTTCTACATGTACTTTTCCATTGGAGTGGCTCATTCACGGGATATTAGCTATTTTTGAATCTGTAAGACTTAATAGTTGTTCATACACAAGTTTTTTTGTTTGTTTTTGTTTTGAGACAAGAGTTTTACTTTGTCGCCTGTGGTAAAGTGCTGTGGCATCACAGCTCACGGCAACCTCCAGCTCCTGGGCTTAGGCAGTTCTCTTGCCTCAGTCTCCCAGTAGCTGGGACTATAGGTGCCTGTCACAATACCTGGCTATTTTTTTTGTTACAGTTTGGTCAGGGCCAGGTTTGAACCTACCACCTTCGGTATATGGGGCCAGCATCCTACTCACTGAGCCACAAGCGCTGCTCCAAGTGTGTTTTTTTGTTTTTTGTTTTTTGGTGAGACAGAGCCTAACTCTAGCACAGGATCCAGAATGCAGTGCATCATAGCTCACTGCAACCTCAACTTCATGGGCTCAAGTGATCTTCCCAGAGTGCTGGGAATACAGGTGTGAGGGAGCCACCACATGAGGCTGCAGTGTTTACTTGAAAGGAGCTGTATATTTGAGCAATTTTTTTTTTTTTTTTTTAATGAGACAGTCTCACTTTATCACCCTGAGGGGTAGAGTGCTGTGGCATCAGCTCACAGCAACCTCCAACTCCTGTTCTTAGGCAATTCTCTTGTCTCAGCCTCCCTAGTAGCTGGGACTACAGGTGCCGGCCACAACGCCCAGCTATTTCTTGTTGCTGTTCGGCCAGGGTAGGGTTTGAACCCACCACCCTTGGTATATGGGGCCGGCATCCTATTCACTGAGCCACAGGCGCTGCCCTATTTGAGCAATCTTACGAAGTAATAGCTTGGCTCCCATGCATTTTATAAAAAGATATTATCTGCCAGTTTGCACAGCTGTAAGACAGATTGACTAAGCAGAGTTAATGATGTAGCTGTGACTAACTTCCCTGTTTGAGTAACATAATCTTATTCCATAAGGATGTCATGTACCTAATTTAAATGTTACCAAACTGATGCTTATAACAGGTATTAATAGTTGGTTTTTAGAGCTTGAGTTTTTTGGGTTTTTTGTTTTGTTTTGTTTTGTTTTGTTTTTGAGACAGTCGCACTTTGCTACCCTTGGTAGAGTGCTGTGATGTCACAGCTCACAGCAACCTTCAGCTCTTGAGCCTAAGCGATTCTCTTGCCTCAGCCTCCTGAGTAGCTGGGACTACAGGCACCTGCCACAACGCCCAACTGTTTTTGTTGCAGTTTGGTCCTAGAGCTTGAGTTTTTTTTTTTGTTTTTTGAGACAGAGCCTCAAGCTGTCACCCTGGATAGAGTGCTGTAGCATCACAGCTCACAGCAACCTCCAATTCCTGGGCTCAAGCGAGTCTCTTGCCTCCGCCTCCCAAGTAGCTGGGGCTACAGGCACCCGCCACAATG
>CAUYRH010091491.1:0-11243 GCA_963574655.1 Perodicticus potto | reverse complement strand
GTGCATTTTACCAGGTTAAACTATTTAAAATTGCATATGAACTTTATGGCCACCGTGTGTGTGTGTGTGTGTGTGTGTGTAGTTTTTATGGGAAATCTCTAATAAAGTAAATTTATAGAAATATCTTCTTTTTTTTTTTTTCCATTTTATGGTTGCAGCCATCATTGTTGTTTGGTGGTCCGGGCTGGATTCGAACCCGCCAGCTCAGGTGTACGTGGCTGGCGCCTTAGCCGCTTGAGCCACAGGCGCCAAGCCAGAAATATCTTCTAATAAAGAAAATTTTAAAAATGTACTTCAGGTATCCTAAATGGAGACAATACAAAAACAAATGGTAAGCAAAGACATTGGCAAATATGTGGCTAAAACAAAGCACATATTGTCCAGATAAAAATATTAAATACTGTGAAACCTGTGTGTATGACATGAGAAACAAATTCAAATGGTGTATAAGAATGCCACATGAATTAGGAGAGTGTGATGTGTATTAAAGAATTCTAAGTTTCCTGTCTTATGGAGAGGAATGTACACGTATCGATTGAATTCTGACTTCATTTCATTATGCTAGGTATGAATGTTAAAGAAAAAGCTAGGGACAGGTGATTAGCAGGGGGTGAGAAAGGGAAGGTTTTTTTAATGGGTACTGATTTTCAGTTTGGGATGATGAAAAGCCCTGGAGTTGGATAGTAGTGACAATTGCACAACAATGGGAGCGTACTTAACACTACTGAATTGTACACTTAAAAATGGTTAGTTAAAATGGCAAATTTTATGTTATATATATGTATTTTGCCACAATAAAACACATAAGAGCTAGGATCACTAAAATACCAGGCATAAAATGTATAGATTCCAAACAAGTAGGACAGTGGAGGAAATGGAATAGTAAGTGTTTTTAAAAATCAAAAGACAGCTGGTGCAGTGGCTCACACCTGCACTCTGGGAGGCTGAGGCAGGCAGGTGGCCTGCACTCAGGAGTTTGAGACTAGCCTGAGCAAGAGCAAGACCCATCTCTACTAAAAATAGTAAAAATAGCCAGGTGTTATGGTGAGTACCTGTAGACACAGCTACTCGAGAGGCTGAGGCAAGAGGATCTCTTGAGCCCAAGAGTTTGGGTTTGCTATGAGCTATGATGCCATGGCACTCTACCCAGGGTGACAGAATGAGACTCTGCCTCAAAAAAGAAAAATTTAAAAAATAAAAAACAAATACAGCACTTGGGAGGTGGAGGCAGGTGGGATTGCCTGAGCTCACAGGTTCAAGACCAGCCTGAGCCAGAGCGAGACCTGGTCTCTAAAAAAAATAGTTGGGCATTGTGGTGGGCACCTATACTCCCAGCTTCTTGGGAGGTTGAAGCAAGAGGATCACTTGAACCCAAGAGTTTGAGGTTGCCATGATCTAAGACTCTATGGCACTCTACCAAGGGTGACCAAGTGAGACTCTGTCTCAAAAAAAATCCCAATAAAAATAAATAAATAAATAATCAAACGAAAACAAGAAAGGATGTAAGGTTCAGAGGTAGGCAAAACTGAAAAGTATATTTTTATTGTCATTTTTTTTAATGGTTTAAAAAATGTAATACTCTTTACTTAACTTCAAAAACATTTCAGCATTCTAAACATACAAAAAATAACAGAACGTTGCAAATGTGTTGTACAGAAGGTTCTTTTTTTTTTTTTTTTTGAGACAGAGCCTCAAGCAGTCACCCTGGATAGAGTGCTATGTCATCACAGCTCACAGCAACCTCCAATTCCTGGGCTCAAGCGAGTCTCCTGCCTCCACCTCCCAAGTAGCTGGGACTACAGGCACCCTCCACAATGCCCAGACATTTTTTGGTTGCAGCCGTCATTGTTGTTTCGCAGGCCCAGGTTGGATTCGAACCCGCCAGCTCAGGTGTACGTGGTTGGTGCCTTAGCCCATTGAGCCACAGGCGCCAAGCCCAGAAGGTTCTTGAACTTTCATTGAACAATGAAGAGTTCTACGGTTTGTTTTAAAACAAACAGTTTAAAAACTACCGCGCTTAACTAAAAAACAAAATCCAAACACTTCTCATGCTAGCAGACACCACTTTGTCCACAGGTAAGAATGGCAGCAGAATGCTATGTCACTATATACAAAACAAGACAACCTGAAGCTAAATGGATACCCGCCACAGTGTCAACAGGTCCCGCTCACAGTACATGTCTTGAGCTATGGCCCCTCTGAAGAGCATCTTTCCCCATGGCCTTAATGCCAAGCAAGGAGCAGCAAGAGTTGGTCTTGGTGGTTTTGTTCTTTTTACAAACTATAGGTATGTACAGTTGATAACTCAGGATTTCTAGCCAACAACCGTACAGGTAACACCACCTTACAAATTAAAAAAAAAAAAAATGCCAGAAACATTTTTAAATGCCTTGTCACACCAACAGCAAAGTGCACAGAGTGAGGAAAACAGGAGAGTGCCTTTTCATTTTAAAAATGTTTGGAAATAAGTACAACTGTGATACAGCTTCAGGGTGCTCCAGACACCCATGGCCACTTCATGTAAACCACTGACAATTTCTAGAGCACTTGGAGACTACAATATGATCGTGACCAAATTTTGTGATTAAACCTAATGAGGGCAATAGACTTCTCAATTAAGAGATGTGTCATTTACGGCGCTCCCCTACTCTAAGGTAGTCACCAGGAGACAGATAAACAGTTTTTTATTCATCCTCCTCCTCCTCTTCTTCATTTTCCTCTTCCACCTTTTTCTTGGCAACTTTAGTGGGACTCTTTGCACCATCGAACTTTCCTTTAGACTTATAGTCAGCAACATCCTCCTCATCCTTCTCCCTCAGCTTGTCTGCCTTAGTGATCTGCTTTAGCTGTCACTTAAGTTATTCTACATCTCACCCAGCTTTTTTGCCACGTCTCCAATAGAGATACCAGGATTTGTAGACTTGATCTTGGGGCGGAATTCTGAACAGAAGAGGAAAAATCCAGATGGTAGCCTCTTGGGAGCATTAGGGTCCTTCTTCTTTCCTCCTTTGGCTGGTCCATAATCCTTCATTTCCCAGTCCTAGTGGACTTTATCAGCCTTTGCCATTTCATCAAATTGGACTTCTCTTTCCCAGGCATTGCCTTCCACCTTTCAGAGCACTTCTTGGGAAATTCTGCAAAATTTACAGGGACCTCTGGGTTTTTCTTCTTATGTTCTTCTCTGCATGTCTGCACAAAGAAGGCATAGGCAGACAACTTACCTTTTGATTTCTTGGGGTCACTTTTAGCCATCTTGACTGTATTGTTGGCTAGTCTAGGCAGCACAGGGCACGACGCGTGGCTCAGTGCTCCCCAGCCTCGCACTAGCTGCCTCCACAAGAGCCGGCTCAGTTTTGTGTTTGTTTTTTTTTGAGACAGGATCTTGCTTGGTTGCCTGAGCTAGAGTGGCATCATCATCATCACTCACCGCAGCCTCAAACTCCTAGGCTCAAATGATCCTCTTGCCTCAGCCTCCTGAGTAGCTGGGACTACAGATTTACACCATGATTCCTGCCTAATTTTTCTATTTTTTGTAGAGACAGGGACTCACTCTTGCTCAGGCTGGTCAGAAACTGCTAGCCTAAAGCAATCTTCCTGCTTTGGCCTCCCAAAGTGCTAGGATTATGGGTGTGAGCCATGACCCTGGCCCAACAGTGTATTGTTTTGAAAACTGTTCTGTTTTAATATATGTTGTATGTATGAGATATTTTATAACTATACACTTACAATTCCAACTTTCTTAAGAAGGACAAAAGTTGGAGAGAACGTTTAAAAAGGAGACTCCACAAAGGACTAGGGGTGAGTCATGCAAGGCACTAGCATCAGCACTGAGGTCTGCAGACGAAGGAAAATTTAAACCCAGCCTGGTTTGCTGTCCATTTCCTTTCGGTTCTCCCAGAAGAGAACAGCGTCTTCTCTACTCTCTCACTCTATAGTTTCTTATCTATGGTGACGGTGGGGCTGTTACAAGACCCCTCACTGGTTTGTCTCTCTTGCACACTTATACTTGTCCTTTGTGACACCTAATAGATGGCTACTAGCCTATAAGTGTTCAAGATTAGTGCTGACTGGCGGCCTCTGCCTTCCCTTCCCTTTGGAAGTTTGGCAGTCTTCTCATAGGATTAGCAAAGAGTTAGGCAGCTGGAAGGTTCTTCTTCTGCCCTGTATTCATTACACAGAATATAAATCTGCTATGTGGATAATGGATGATAAGTGTGGACAAGTACTGGTCCATGGCCTGTTATGAACCAGGCAGCAAGTGAGCAAAGCTTCAACTGTATTTACAGCCCGTTGTTCACATTACTGCCTGAGCTTCACCTCCTGTCAGACCAGTGGCAGCATTAGATTCTCACAGGAGTGTGATCCCTACTGTAAACAGCGCACGCCAAGGATCTAGGTTGTGCATGAGAATCTGAGGTGGAGCTGAGGCAGTGATGCTAGTGCTGGCAGCAGCTGCAAATACGGATTATAATTAGCAGGGAGGTTTTACTGCACAGAGACCATAATAAATTAACTGTCTGTGGATGTAAAACAAAACCATTCCCCTAACCCCAGGACATGGAAAATTTGTTTTCCATGAAACCTGTCCCGCATGCCAAAAACATTGGGGACCACTCGACTAAAGGGAAGACACAATACAGCTAATAATTACAATGAGCATTTATTCTGTGAGCGTGCTCTGTGGGTAGAATCTCATGTAATCCTCATGGCAACTCATGAGAGCTGAGTAGTATTCTCATTCATAACTGACAGATAAAGAAACTGAGTTTCCTAGAGGTTCAGTGAGCTGCACACCATCAGAGGAGAGCCAAGCAATCTCACCAAAGATGTCAGGCTCCTTTAGCTCCTTGTGGGTGCTTTTCCTGGGTTCTGAATACCCAGGGAGCCATTATGAACCCTTGAGGATGGTGAGAATAGACCCCTCATGTGTTCACAGAAAGCTCAGGAAATGTCTCCAACCTCCAGACCTTCTCAAAGTAAAAAGTCCACCCAAGAATTAGGATACAATTCCACAAACTCACTTTCCACTTTGCTCTTACCCTTATGAGTAATTAGGCAGTAGGGAACATTTGAATGAGATGGTATGAATTTGGGCAAGTCACTTAACCTCTCTACATCAGTAGAATAGAGATAATGGTGCTTACCTCATGCAGTTATTATGAAAATGAAATGGTATGATAATATATGTGCAGTTCCTGGGACAGTGCTTGGCACAGAACAAGCACAATCTAAATGTTGGCTATAATTGTGACTGTTATTATCTGCAGTTCACCTCACCCCAGTGACTCCTCCCAAGTGTCAGTATGAATTGTTGCTGGATTGTCTCCACATGAGCTTGGGTGGGTTAAGTTCCGCTTTCAAGTCCCAGAGGAAGGCAGGAAAGAAGGGAAACCCCACACGGTTAAGAAAGAGGTTGGCCTGAGTGAGCTTAAAATGCAGTGGAGTCAGGGCAGTGGAATTCTTCCTCCTCCTACTTGCTGTGTGCCCGGAGAGGTGCCTTGGCTGACAGAAGGAGACCAGGAGGTGGATGACTTTCATCCTAGTCAGTAGCTATAGAATTGGGTAAGAGAGCTTTGTTTAGACATGGCTGCTATATATCATCTGGCTAATTGAGTTGGATAACTCTATGTACTCTTTCTCAGTATCAGAATTGATGGGTATGGGTTTCTTTTCTCTTTCTTCTGTCTCTTTTCTTTATTCCCCTATATCTACTGCACTTGGTCTTTGGTAATCTTGGGACCACAGAATTAGAGAGTCTTGAGACCAACCTGACAGCATCCTTTGAGCTCTGGGAGCATCCTGAGAGAAGTATTCATCATAGGAGATTCTTAAGTTTCAAAAGTACTCAAGGGAGGGTGGCACCTGTGGCTCAGTGAGTAGGGTGCTGGCCCGATATGCCGGAGGTGGCGGATTCAAACCCAGCCCCAGCCAAAAACTGCAAAAAAAAAAAAAAAAAAAAAGAACTCAAGGGAAAATCTGCTGGGTTGGCTTGGGTTCAGAAGTTCAAGTCTCATTTGCCCTGATTAATGAGACTGATTCTTCCTTGCCAAGAAACATGAAGTTAATGCCAGGGTAGATACAACAATGCTCTTTCTGCAGATTTCACCAGCAGGAGGGCTCCCTCACTCAGCACTTTCTTGCTGTTGCCTCCCTCAGCATGGTGGGCCTCCCACATCTCAGTGGAGGCTGACTCCCGAAATGACTTGAATCAGGGAAATGGACAGCTTGGTTTCCAGGCTATGTTATCTCCATCACTCTTCACAGTAACAGGCCTAGAGACCGAAACTACTCACCAGAAACTGCTCTGGTAAGTTAAGTGGTAAAGGCTTTTTTATGCCTCTCAAGGGCAGGACAGAGCTGACAACTGTAACAAGGTAGAGCTGCTCTGAGGAGATATGCCTGCTGCCCCTTCTAAGCAGGGTCCAGCCTGCCTCTCATGTGGCCTATGCAGAGCTCCAGATGCTACCAACAACCTGCCAATGCTGCCTCTGGAAGCTGGGTGCTTCTGTCACCACCCTGTCAAAATAACATTCATTTTCCAAATCATAGGCTCTAAAATTGTATCTGATTGGTGGAGACCAGATCACAGGCCAGAAGCTTCAGGTTTCTACTTTTGGGAGGCACAGACTCAAAAGGTGGAGGATACCTTAAAAGAAGAATGTGTGTGGGCAGCCAAGAATAATGATAAACATTGTAAAATAAAAGAAGAAAAAGGGAAAGGCCACAGACCCCGAAAGACAAATCTTGTCAGCGTTCCCTAAGAGGTAGCAACAGAAGATAACGCCAAGCCACAAAGCCCCAGCACTCTCCCCAACAACTGGCCTAATATGCTTTCCAGGCTAACCCGTTCTATCTTTTAAAAAAATTTTTAGTATAGGAAACAAAGAAAAAATAGCCAGGCAGTGTGATGGGTGCCTATAATCTCAGCTACTCGGGAGGCTGTGGTAAGAGGCCAAGAGCTGAGGTTGCTCCGAGCTATGTTGCCATGTATCCTACCCAGGGTGCAGGGTGACAGAGTGAGACTTTGTCTCAAAAATAAATAAATAAATAAATTTTTTTAAAAACAATTTATATAAAATACACATAACATAAAATGTACCATTTGAACAATTTTTAAGTGTACAGTTCAGTGGTATTAAGTACGTTCACATTATTGTGCAACCGTCACCACCCTCTACCCCCAGAATGATTTCATATCCCACAGCATAGTTTCATCTTGTAAAACATTCTTTCACTTGACCCTGTGCTTTTGAAGAATGAATGACAACTGGGTTTTTCAGCCCTCCACTCACAAGCCACTTAGCAGTCCTGGAATTCATGGTGTGATAGAAATCTTTCCTCATGCTCCCGTCTGCTGGTCCAGGCCTCACCAGTTTAACCCAGTTTAGGGTTGCAAAACTACAGGCTCACTCTCCCAAAGGGGGCAGAGTGGATTCCTGGGGGCTGGGGCTTTAGTAGGGTGGTTACAATCCTTCCCACCCTCCAAACTGGTGTCTCCATTCTTTCCCATCCCTCCACCCAGGGCCTCATAGCTTTTCTGAGCCTCTACAGGCCCCTCCAAGTGCATTTGAGCTCCTTCCTCAAAAGTGAGTCTATGCCTTGCTGGGTGGAGCCAAGACTGATGGCCATCAGGGTAAAGACTACTCCAGTCCTGGCTGGCACACTCTGGTTCCTGCAGCATCACTGGCTCCACAGAAGATACTTGATCTTTTGAGTAGAGTCAGCCCTACTCAGGAACTCTCCTGGCTCCCATCCATGTTAGCCTCATCTCCTGATAGGCTCCCATGAGGAGACTGTGCTGCCTCCCCAGGGGACCTTCCTTTTGTCCTTGGGTTCCCACATCAGTCAATGGACCCAGTGTTCCAGACCATTTCCATGGGACTGTGAGGTGAGGATTTTCTGAGCCTTGTGCAGTCCTGATAAGGCAGGCCTCAGCCATGCACCACTGGCTTTGGCCACAGCTCAGCTTCCTTGGCTAGAAAAGGGAAGGACAGCTCCAGAGGTCTGGGATTAAACTGGCCCTTAGACATGTTTTGTCTCAGGGGCTTAAGGAAGAGAGTAGAGTCCCAGGCCTCAGGCTAGCAGAGGTCAGAGAAATGACTGCACACCTTTCTGAACAATTCTGTGCCCTACTCCACCCTCCACAACAGCCCTATTCCCCCAGTAAGTAGAAGGACCACCTAATCAGCTGTGTGATGCCCACCTCCTTTCTGAGCTATAAAAATGAAGATTAAAAGATAAAACAGAAGGGTTTTTGCATTTTTTTTCTTGAGACAGAGTCTTACTATGTGGCCCTCAGTAGAGTGCTGTGGCATCACAGCTCACAGCAACCTCAACCTCTTGGCTTAAGCAACCTTAACCTCTTGGCCTTTCTCTTGTCTCAGCCTCCAAAGTAGCTGGGAATACAGGAGCTATTTTTTTGTTTGCCATTGTTGTTTAGCTGGCCCGGGCCAGGTTCAAACCCACCAGCCTCAGTGTATGTGGCTGACACCATAACCACTGTGCTACAGGTGCCAAGCCAAAACAGTAGGGTTTTTGAAGGATTAAATGTGAATGCTCCTCAGAGCAATGCCAGGCACTCAGAAAGTATGCAATAAAACTTATTTTCCTTTTTGATTTCTTCTTCATAATAGCTTTCCACACATTGCTTTGGCTCTATAAAGGAAATTAAGCAAGCTGGAAGTTCCCAAAAGAGGCAGGAAAGCCACTGTTGTCTCTTCATGCCCAAAAATATGGCCACAAGGTCTGAGACCGTGGGCAGAATAGATGCTTGGGCAAATGGTTGCTGCAGAGGAGAAACAATGTCCCCAGAAGACCCACCTCTTAACTAGAGCTACCAAGGACACATACTCTTTATGTCACTGACAATAAAACTCCACAGATCCAAGATTTCAAGACTTTCTTCCTAAATGTTCAGAGACCTTGACTGCTTTTTCTGAGTAGGAAAACAGTTTCATCATCTTCACCTACGAATGAAAATGAGAGTCTTAGGGAAGTGTACTCACGTGCCCAGATCCCACCCCAACCCAGGGCAGTGAGAATCTTTGGGGTTGGATGCTGCTTTGGGGATTTTTTTTTTAAGTCTCTAGTTATTTCTAACGTGTAACTAGAATTAAGAACTACTGGTTTAGTCTAACCTCTTCATTGTAGGGATAACACACAGGGTTTAAAAAAAAAAGCCCCAGAAAGGTTAAAAGAAATTAAATATTTTAAGTGATGGACAGTGTATAGCACAAGGTAGGTGCACAAAAGATAGAAGCTGTTATTATTTCAGTATTTCTACTATTGCTCCAGACAAGGAGAACTACATGGACATATACAGTTGTATGAACCCCAACATGTAGAAGGCCTTACGTGCTTGGTTTCCTGGTTTGATGTTGCCCATCATGAAATTTTTAATTTTTAAACAAGGGACACTGCATTTTCAGTTTGCACTGCTCCCTGAAAATTATGTGCGATCCTGGGTCATTCAACTCTTAAAAGCAGGGTGGATTATCACTCATTAAAGAAAGATGGGAAATAAGCCAGGGCTCCAGAGCTTGCTGGGCATGGGGCAGGGAGAGGGTGAAGCTTCCCCTGGCCATGTCCACTAGCCTGACTCTACTGCCACAATGCTGAATGCTGGGCCCCCCATTGCCCAGGGAGGTTCCTTCTCCTGTCCACTACATCAGGGACGGGAGTTGTCCCTGCATCTCTAGGAGGAGGCAGTATAGACTAGTGGAAAGAGACTAGGACCTGGGTCAGAACTTTAGCACTCTCTCTTGACTGGTCGTGAGTTCTCTGAATCTCAGTTTCCTCAGGTGTAAAAGGAAAGAAATAACGCCTGCCTTGCACAATCACTGAGGAGCACTCAGCATCCTGACAGTCGCACTAGGTGCTGGAAATAAGTGAATTCTCTTCCCTTTATTAGGGAAAGGGGAAGCATCCTTCTCCAAAAGAATGAGACTCAAATGTTCCAGGTACAGCCTGTCAGTTACCCAAAGTCTTTTTTCTCTCTGAGAAACCCAACCACAGTAAGTCCTCAGGCTTCTGCTTTTCTCACACATCCTAAGGACAAGCTGTTCTGGGGCAAGTTTTATCTCTACAGTGGGAGGTAGGATCCAGAGGCCTTTGTAAAGTGTTGTTGTTGCTGCCCTCTAGTGGCAATTTGTCTGTCTGCAAAAATTATTAACTTCATTTTGGGAAATAAATGCTTGATAATATACTACAATTTAATCTAAAAAATAACTTATTGAGTCCCTATACTGTTAGGCCCTAGGAATACAAAGACAAATAAAACACAGTTCTTTCACTTTCACAAATCACAGTTCAGAAAGTGAGGCAGGCCAGGTACAGTGGCTCATGCCTGTGTTCCTAGCACTTGGGGGAGGCCAAGGAGGGAGGATTCCTGAAGACCAGAAGCTCCAGACCAACCTGAGCAACATAGCAAGACCTCCGTCTCTACAAAAAAATAAAATTAGCCAGGCATAGTTACTGCAAGCTGAGCTGACGTCACTGCACTTTAGCCTGGTACAACAAAGTGACACAATGTATCAAAAAATAAAATAAGAGAGAAAGCCAGTTAGTTAAAAAGGTCAATAAAATTGACAAATCTAGGCCGGGCTTGGTGGCTCACGCCTATAATCCTAGCACTCTGGGAGGCTGAGATGAGTGGATCTCCTGGGTTCACAAGTTCTAGACCAGTCTGAGCCAGAGCCAGACCGCATCTCTAAAAATAGCCAGGCGTTGTGGCGGTGCCTGTAGTCCCAGTTACTCGGGAGGCTGAGGCAAGAGGATCGCTTGAGCCCAAGAGTTTGAGGTTGCTGTGAGCTGTAACGCCAGGGCACTCTACTAAGGGCGACAAAGTGAGACTGTCTCAAAAACAAAAAAATTGACAAATCTCTAGTAAGACTAATAAGGAGAAAGAGGACACAATGACCAATATTAGGAATGAAACAGCGACTATCACTGCAGACCCTGCAGACAGCAAGAGGATAATAAAGGAATAAAATTGATAACACCAGACAGCATACAGGACTGCATACAATTCTCTGAACCCAGCTTCATCCCCAGGGGGGAAACTTCTGGACATGCCCCAAAGTGCCACCTCTTTAAATTTTATTTTATTTTTTTTAATTTTTATTAAATCATAATTGTGTACATTGGTGCAATCATGGGGCACAATGTGCAGACTTCATATACAATCTGAAATATTTTCATTGAACTATTTAACATAGCCTTCATGGCCTTTTAATCACTATATG
>CAUYRH010091484.1:0-11135 GCA_963574655.1 Perodicticus potto | reverse complement strand
CTGTATATATACCACAGTTTGTTAATCCATTCATGGGTCGATGGGCACTTGGGCTTCTTCCATGACTTAGCAATTATGAATTGGGCTGCAATAAACATTCTAGTACACATATCTTTGTTATAATGTGATTTTTGGTCTTCTGGATAGATACCTAGCAGAGAAATTATAGGATCAAATGGCAGGTCTATTTTTAGATCTCTAAGTATTCTCCAAACATCTTTTCTAAAAGGAACATATTAGTTTGCGTTCCCACTAGCAATGTAGAAGTGTTCCCTTTTCTCCACATCTACACCAACATCTCTGGTTTTGGGATTTTGTGATGTGGGCTAATCTTTCTGGAGTTAAATGATATTTCAAAGTAGTTTTGACTTGCATTTCTCTGATGATTAAGGATGATGAGCATTTTTTCATGTGTCTGTAGGCCATGTGCGTGTCTTCTTCAGAGAAGTTTCTCTTCAAGTCCCTTGCCCACCTTGAGATGGGATCACTTGTTCTTTTCTTGCTAATATGTTTGAGTTCTCTGTGGATTCTGGTTATTAAACCTTTGTCAGAGACATAACCTGTAAATACTCCCATTCTGAGGGCTGTCTGCTTGCTTTACTTAGTGTTCTTGGCTGTGCAGAAGCTTTTTAGTTTGATCAGGTCCCAGTTGTGTATTTTTGATGCTGCTTCAATTGCCCGGGGAGTCCTCTTCATAAAATATTTACCCAGGCCAATTCCTTCAAGAGTTTTCCCTGCACTTTCTTCTAGTATTTTTATAGTTTCATGTCTTAAGTTTCAATCTTTAATCCAGTGAGATTATCTTAGTTAATGGTGAAAGGTGTGGATGTAGTTTCATTCTTCTACAGGTCACCAGCCAGTTCACCCAGTACCATTTGTTAAATGGGAAATCTTTTCCCCACTGAATGTTTTTAATTGGCTTGTCAAAGATCAAATAATGGTAGGTAAGCGGGTTCATCTCTTAGTTCTCTATTTTGTTCCATACGTCTACCTCTCTGTTTTTGTGCCAGTACCATGCCGTTTTGATCACTATTGATTTGTAGTATAGTCTGAGGTCTGGTAGTGTAATTCCTCCTACTTTGTTTTTATTTCTGAGTAATGTTTTGGCTATTTGAGGTTTTTTTCTGATTCCATATAAAACGAAGTTTTTTTCTTTTTTTTTTGAGACAGAGCCTCAAGCTGTCGCCCTGGGTAGAGTGCCATGGCATAACAGCTCACAGCAACCTCCAACTCCTGGGCTCAAGCGAATCTCCTGCCTCCTCCTCCCAAGTAGCTAGGACTACAGGTGCCCACCACAACGCTTGGCTATTTTTTGGTTGCAGCCGTCCTTGTTATTTGGCGGACCCAGGCTGGATTCGAACACCCCAGCTCAGGTGTATGTGGCTGGTGCCCTAGCCACTTGAGCTACAGGTGCCAAGCCAAAACTAAGTATTATTTTTTCGAGATCTTTAAAGTATGACAATGGAGCTTTAATGGGGATTGCATTAAAATTGTATATTGGTTTGGGTAGTATGGACATTTTAACAATGTTGATTCTTCCCAGCCATGAGCATGGTATGTCTTTCCATTTGTTAATATCTTCAGCTATCTATTTCTTTTCTTAAAGTTTCATAGTTCTCTTTATAGAGATCTTTCACATCCTTTGGTAGTCAAACTCCCAAATATTTCGTCTTCTTTGGCACTACTGTGAAAGGAATAGAGACCTTGATTGTTTTTTCGGCTTGGCTATTGTTGGTATATATAAAGGCTACAGATTTATGAGTGTTGATTTTTGTAGCCTGAGTCCCTGGTGTTTTCCAGACATACAATCATATCATCTACAAAGAGTGAAAGCTTAATCTCTTCTGACCCTATATGACTACCCTTGATTGCCTTTTCTTCCCTAATTGCAATCACTAAAACTTCCGTTACAATGTTAAAGAGCAGTGGAGATAATGGGCAACCTTGCCTGGTTCCTGATCTGAGTGGAAATGATTTCAGTTTAACTCCATTCAAGAATATATTGGCTGTGGGTTTGCTGTAGATGGCCTCTATCAGTTTATGAAATGTCCCTTCTATGTCAATTTTCTTAAGTGTTCTGATCAGGAAGGTATGCTAAATATTATCAAAAGCTTTTTCTGCATCAATTGAGAGAATCATATGGTCTTTGTTTTTTTTTTTTTTGTTTGTTTGTTTGTTTGTTTTGTAGAGACAGAGTCTCACTTTCTTGCCCTTGGTAGAGTCCTGTGGCGTCACACAGCTCACGGCAACCTGCAACTCCGGGCTTAGGCAATTCTCTTGCCTCAGCCTCCTGAGTAGCTGGGACTACAGGCACCAGCCACAACACCTGGCTGTGGTCTTTGTTTTTTATTTTGTTTATGTGTTGAATTATATTTATAGATTCACGTATATTGAACCAGCCTTGAGACCCTGGGATAAAACCCACTTGGTCATGGTGTATAATTTGTTTGATGTGTTGCTGGATTATGTTTGTTAGTATCTTGTTGAATATTTTTGCATCAATATTCATTAGTGGTATTGCTTTATAATATTCTTTTCTTGTTGGTCTTTTCCTTTTTTTGGGATCAAGGTGATGTTTGCTTCATAGAATGTATTGGGTAGTATTCCTTCTTTTTTTATATTTTGTATGCAGCAAATATCTGGGCTGAGTTTTGTCCAGTCAGCCAACCCGTGCCTCTTTAAAGGGCAATTCAAGCCATTCACATTAATTGAGAATATTGATAAGCCTGGTAGAATTTTAGGAATTTTAGAGTTTTTTGAAAGTCCAGTGGACATTTTTAATCCTTTTGCCACTGTGGAAGTTGGAATTTGATCAAAAGTTTTTGAGTGAGTTTATTTTTGTGATGGAGGATTGTGCTGGTCATTATGGAGGATAGGTCTGAGAATATTCTGGAGAGCTGGTTTAGTTAAGGCAAATTTCTTCAATATGTGAATGTCATTAAAGTATTTAATTTCTCCATTATTAATGAAACTCAGTTTCACTGGATACAGAATACTGGGTTGAAAGTTATTTTGTTTTAGGAGATTAAAAGTCGATAACCACCCTCTTCTAGCTTGAATGGTTTTAGCAGTCATTCTAATATTGTTTCCCTTGTAGGTTATAGTTTTCTTACGTCTGGTTGCTTAGAGTATTTTCTCCTTCATATTAACTTTAGTGAAGTTAATTAGATGTGCCTGGGGGATGTCCTATTTGGGTTGAGTCGCACTAGGGTTCTGAAACTGCTATCTGAATTTCAGAATCTGTTGGCATGTCTGGAAAGTTATCTTTCATTGTCTTGTGAAGAGCCTCTGTGCCTTGCAAAGCCACTTCGTCGCCTTCAGGGATCCCTATCAGGCGAATGTTGCTTTTCTTCGAATTATACTAGAGCTCTCTGAGAAAATGATCCGTTTTTGCTCTCCATTTCTCTTCCTCTTTGAGAGTTTGGGAGCGTTCGAAAGCTTTGTTTTCAATGTCAGAAATCCTTTCTTCTGCTTGCTCCATTCTGTTACTGAGGGATTTTACTGTATTTCTAAGGTCTTTGAGGGCTGCAAATTCTTATCTCAATGTGTCAAAATCTTTGGTGATTTTGTCTTTGAATTCATTGAATTCTTGAGACAACTATTGAAATGCTCCTTGAATTTCTAATTCCAACTTTTCTTCTATTTTATTGATGTTATTTGCAATCCAAACTCTGAATTTGGTTTCTGACATCTCAGCCATTGTTTACAAATGGGATCTTCAGTTGTATCCACCAAATTGTTCCTTGGCGGGGCTGATATACTAGTTATTCGTGTTACCGGAGTTTTTCTGCTGAGTCCATCCCATGATTATTTTGCACCATTTGGCTAGATGAGCAGATAAGGAGAAGTTGAGTTGGGGGCTCTAGGAGTAGGGATTGGCCAGTCCTTTGCCTAAAAGCTGGGACTGGTGTCTGTATCTTTTCCCCTAGAGCTTTGCCAAGGACTCATATAGTGCTATGGCCTAAAAAACTGGGACTTACTTGGTGTGGTGGGGCTAAGTGGCTCTGTCTTATTTTCAGCTCTCTGTTTTACCTAAGTGAATCAGTTACTCTGGGTTGAAGTCCCAGCTGTGGAGTAATACCAGCAATTAAGTCACCCTGCCTCCCAACAGGCAACAGTTGTAAAAGGAAAATCAAACCTTTCAACAACCACACACCCAGGGTACCACTTTGGGTAGTCCTCAGGTGATTGACCCAGTTCAAGAGGTCCAAATCAATCATCCCAGTCAGCACCGGTCTCAGGTGGGATAGTTCAGTAGGTCTCCCGCAACTAGATAGCAGGGGTCTGCTGACAACTCAAGTATGACTTGCTCTAGTGCTCTGTTAGGTCAGAAGGACCCACCCAGCAAATAAATTCGTCTGGGAAGTTTGTTGCCTCCTTTTCCACCTTGCACCTCTGTTACCCACAGTCACTGGTAACCCTCCAGGGCTGTGACCCAGTTCCCTTTAATGAACAGATGCTCCAGGGGTTTGTGCCTGCCTGAGTCACAGGGAGATCTATGTCTCCTCAGTCTGGCTGCCACTCTCTGCCACTATCCGGCAGGGGGAGGTGAGGTCTGACAACCTCAGTTGCTTAATGAGGTGTTTCACTCAGTTCCAGCCCTGCCTCTGATTGATGTTGCTTCAATTCAACTTCGTGGAATTTGTTTCTGTCCCAGCTGTATTCCCCAGTGGATCAGATGCTGTCTGAGCAACTCAGCCCTGTCTGTGCCACTGCCCAGTCTCAGCTGCAGTTTGTGTTAGGGCAGAGGCAGTCAGAACACACACTTAGCTGTCAGTTCCAGCCACTGACTACCCCCTTTTTCTCAGCTATGATCCCCTGAGGGCCGGGTGCATCTGAGGCTCAGTGAAGCAGTCTTCTGAGTCAGCCCCACCCTGGGAGTTGGCTGTCTCTATGCCCATATTCTAGTCCTTGTGCTCCGTCCAGACCAGTACCCCTTCAGGCATACCTTTTACTCACGGGGCCTGCGTTTCCCACCGGAGATGACTGGCTTCCTCTGGTTGCCCATAGACTGGGAATGTCCTTTCAAAGCATCCCCAGGAGTGTCAGCCCTATTGTTCCCGCTGCTGCGGCTGCTGCTCTGTGCCTTGGGGCACCACCACTCCTGTACGGTTACCTCTTGGCTGACCATCCTCTCCTTATCCCCTGCTGGAGAATCAGCACAGATCAGCAACAGCCCATGCCCCATCCACACCTCTCGAGAAAATGCCCAAGGATCTGGACTCTACGAGGGACAGGTCTCCAGACCTCAGGGTGAGAGTGGAGGGGAGTGCTGGGAGTTCAAAACTGTAGGTAGAGAACATATAGCGTTTTGCACAGTTTTATGCCTGGCAGGAGAGTGCCATGGCACCCTAGTAGGGAAAGGAGGTCTGTTTTTTAGAGGGTCCCTCCCGTGGGCTAAAATGGGAGGATATTTGAACTCTGCTCGCTTGTTTGTATGGAGTGTACTATGAGCTGTTCTCATGGGGGAGGGCACTCCCTTCCGCTTGGTGATGGATTTTGTACCTTATGTTTATATCCTTGGGGTCACAGCTCACCTCAGTAGCGTTCATATGTGTTCTTCAACCTTCTCTCTTGGCTCAGATCCGAACCATCGGCTTTCTTTCTAAACTTCTGTTCTTTAACTTTCCTTCTAGACAGGAGCCTCTGTGGAAAGCTGGCTCTAGTCGGCCATCTTGCCTCCCCCGTCAGTGTTATAGCTTTTGAGAGTGGGTGCAGTTCTCTGAAGCAGAATACGGAGGAGGGACATTATTCCCCAGTACTTTTCCCAGAAAATTAATGCAACATTTTCAGCCTTATGCTGTGCATTAAAAAGCGCCTATAGAATTTAGAAGTAAATGCCAGTGCTGGGGAATAATACCAGGCCTATTATATCAGAATCTTAGAGATGGGGCTCAGGTAATCAGTAATTTTTAGAAGACCCTGCATGATTCCCATGTATGGACAGGATTGAAAATCTATGACCTAAATCAACCATAGTAATTTTACTACCCCTTTGAGTGATTGGTTTAGGAATCAACATGTGGTACCATTTTGGCCAATGGGAGAAATATACTGATGACCTTTTGGGAAAGGTTTCTCACCTTTAATTTTTTTTTTTTTTTCAGATTAATATGAGGATATAAACAATTAGGTTACAATGTTTGCATTCATTAGGTATGGTCCTTGTTGTAGTTGTATTCCTCACCCAGGAGTTGTGTCATACCTTTACATTGTGCTTGTTAGGTGACAGCACACCAATCCCCTTCCTTTACTCTTCCCTCCACTTGAATTACATTGAGTTTTTCTCTTAATTGTGTTTTTGTCTTATGTGGGCATATATTAATTCATCTGCTAGCTTTTTTTTTTTTTTTTGTCACCCTGGATAGAGTGCCGTGGCATCACGGCTCACAGCAACCTCCAACTCCTGGTCTCAAGCAAGTCTCCTGCCTCCGCCTCCCAAGTAGCTGGGACTAAAGGTGCCCGCCACAACACCTGGCCATTTTTTGGTTGCAGCCATCATTGTTGTTTGGCGGGCCCAGGCTGGATTCGAACCTGCCAGCTCAGGTGTATGTGGCCGGCGCCTTATCCCGTTGAGCCACAGGCGCCGAGCCCATCTGCTAGCTTTATATCAATTAGTATTACGATTGAGTACATTGATACTTGGCTTTTCCATTCTTGTGATATTTACTAAGGAGAATTCTCCAATTCTATCCAGGTTAATACAAAAGATTTAAAATCTCCCATCTTTTTTTTTTTTTCATTTAGTCAAATACGTATAGATCATGAATATATTCATGCATATGTGGGGTATGATGTGCTGATTTTTTTTTTTTATACAATCTGACGTGATTAGATCAAACCAGTCAACATAGCTTTCACCTCATTTACTTGATTATTGTACCAAAACATCTATGTTCTACACACTTGACAGATTTGACTTGTACCCTTGTCATATGCTCCATAGGTGTGGTCCCGCCTTTTACTCTCCCTTCCCACTCTATTTCTCTCCTTCATCCTGGGCTATAGTTGTGTTCTATCTTTCATAAGAAAGTGTGAGTAAAATATAAGTAGGTTTCATAGTAGTACTGAGTACATTGGATACTTTTTCCTCCATTCTTGAGACATTTTGCTCAGGAGAATATGTTACAGATCCCTCCATATAAACATAAAAGAGATAAAGCCTTCATCTTTTTTTAAGGCTGCATAGTATTCCATGGTATTCATATAGCACAATTTATTAATCCATTCATGGGTCGATGGGCACTTGGGTTTCTTCCATGACTTGGCTATCACGAATTGAGCTGCAATGAATAATCTGGTGTAAATAGCTTTTTTGCAAAGTGATTTTTGGTCTTTTGGATATACTTCTGTAGAGGAATTGCAGGATCCAATGGCAGGTCAGTTTGTAGATCCCTGAGTGTTCTCCAAACTTCTTTCCAAAAGGAATGTATTAGCTTGCATTCCCACCAACAGTGCTGAAGTATTCCCTTTTCACCACGTCCACGCCAACATCTGTAGTTTTGGGATTTTGTTATGTGGGCTACTCTTACTGGAGTTAGGTGGTATCTCAAAGTGGTTTTGATTTGCGTTTCTCTTATGATTAAAGAAGTTGAGCATTTTTTCACGTGTCTGTATATTGTGTGCCTGTCTTCTTTGGAGAAGCTTCTGTTCAGGGCTCCCCCTTATCATTTGATTTTCGATAAGCCTATCAAAAACTTAAATTGGGGGAAAGACTCCCTATTTAACAAATGGTGCTGGGAGAATTGGCTGGCAACTTGTAGAAGACTGAAACTGGACCCACACCTTTCACCTCTAACAAAAATTGACTCTCACCGGATAAAAGACTTAAACCTAAGACACGAAACCATAAAAATTCTTGGGAAGACTGCAGGAGAAACACTTGAAGAAATTGGTTTGGGAAAAAACTTTATGAGGAAGACCCCCAGGGCCATTGAAGCAACTCCCATCTTTTTTTAATGGCTGAACAGTATTCCACAGTATACGTATACCACAGTTTATTAATCCATTCATGGGTTGGTGGGCACTTGGGCTGATTCCATGTCTTGTCAATTGTAAATTGAACTACAATAATCTAGCGCAAATGTCCTTATGATAAAATAATGTGTTTTCTTCTGGGTAGATGCCTACTAGTGGGATTGCAGGGTCAAATGGGAGGTCTAATTTGACTTCTTTAAGGATTCTCCATACTTCTTTCCAAAGAGGCTATGAACAGTGTAAAAGTGTTCCCTTCTCTCCATGTCTGGGCCATCATCTGCAGCTTTGGGACTTTGTGATGTGGGCTATTTATTCTCACTGGGATTAGGTGAGATGTTAGGGTGGTTTTGATCTGCCTTGTTCTGATAATTAGGGACGATGAGCATTTTTCATTTGTTTGTTGGCCATTTGCCTGTCTTCTTCAGAGAAGGTTCTGTTCATGTCTCTTGCCCAGCTATAGATGGGATTATTTGTTCTTTTTAGTTGATTAAT
Source organism: Perodicticus potto (assembly GCA_963574655.1). NCBI lineage: Eukaryota > Metazoa > Chordata > Mammalia > Primates > Lorisidae > Perodicticus > Perodicticus potto. The sequence goes on along the minus strand of CAUYRH010091484.1, from coordinate 2,666 downwards.
TTGAGTTCTTACAGATTCTAGTTATCAAACCTTTGTCAGATTCGTAACATGCAAGTATCTTTTCCCATTGTGAAGGTTGTCTGTCTACTTTAATTGTTGTGTCTTTGAAGAAGCTTTTTAGCTTAATTAAGTCCCATTTATTTTGTTTGTTGTTGTCGTTGTGATTGCCAATGAAGTCTGCTTCACAAAATCTTTTCCTAGGCCGATATCATCAAGAGTTTTTTTCCACACTTTCTTCTAGGATTTTTGTCATTTTATGTACTTAGATTTAAATATTTTACCAACAGTGAATCAATTTTTGCAAGTGGTGAAAGGTAAGAGTCTACCTTTCAGTCTTTCAGATGTGGTTATCCAATTCTCCCATTACCATTTATTGAATAGGGATTATTTTCCCCAATTTATGGTTTTGTTTGGTTTATCAAAGATGAGATGGTGATAATAGGTTGGTTTCATCTCTTGGTTTTCTATTCTGTTCCATATGTCTGTGTCCCTATTTTTGTGCCAACACCATGGTTTTGATCACTATGAACTTGTAATATAACCTGAAGTCTGATAGAGTGATGCCTCTGGCTTTGTTTTTATTACTAAGAATTGCCTTGGCTGTATGGGTTTTTCCTGGTTCCTTAGAAAATTAAGAACTATTTTTTCACATTCTTCAAAGTATGTTGGCATTTTAATGGGATTGCATTAAATCTGTAGGTTGCTTTGAGTAGTATAGACATTTTGACAATGTTGATTCTTTGCAGCCAAGAGCATGGTTTATTCTCCATTTGTTAATGTGTTTTGCTATTTCTTTTCTTAGGGTTTCATAATTCTCTTTGTAGAGATCCTTCACATCCTTTGTTAGATATATTCCCCGGTATTTCATTTTGTTTGAAGTTACTCTGAAAAGTACTGTGTCCTTGATTTGCTTCTCAACTGGACTGTTACCAGTGTATGACATTATTATATTTCTTGATCTCTTCCAGGAGTCTTGTGGTTGAATCACTGGGGTTTTCTAAGTATAAGACCATAAGCAAAGAGTGAGACTTTAACCTCCTCTGCTCCCATTTGGATGCCCTTCATAGCCTTTTCTTGCCTGATAGCAATGGCTAGAACTTGCAGAATGATGATGAATAGTAGTGATAGTGGACTTCCTTGTCTGGTTTTTCTCACCTTTAAAAGAGGCATAAGATTTCTCAAAGCAAACCAAGTAGACTAAAAAGAAAAAATTAAAAAAGAAAAGAAGCATAAGACCTGCTTTGTCCTCTGAATTGATTTTTGGCCTGGGGGGCCAGAGTGAAGCAAGGAAGCCAGAGTCTCTGTTCAGATCTTTCTAAATTTTTTTAGTTATTACAAAAACAAGCTGTTGGCGATTTTATTTTATTTATTTTTTTGAGAGGGATATCTTTTTATTTCCCATTTATTCTTGTAATTCTCCTATTAGTGTTGTAGTAGCAGTATATATGACGCTACCTAGTAGTAATTTACCCATATTAAATATCAGTATCTGCTAATTTTTCTCTCAATGGTGGCATTTTTCCCATTAGATCCAGAGAACATATCTGGTAGCAGTGTCTTTTGTACATGACTTACTTTGTCCTAGGGTTCTGGACATTTTTTTTCATATTTTTTAAAATTGATGTATAATGTACATTTACTTCATTTTTCATTGACTCTTACATCTATAATTTACTCTGTTCTTTATTTTTAAGTTTTTTTTTATGTTTTGAAACAGAGTCTCCCTCTGTCACCCTGGATAGAATGCCATGACATCATAGCTCACAGCAACCTCAAACACCTGGGTTCCGGTAATCCTCTTGCCTCAGCCTCCCGATTAGCCTGGGACTACAGCGTGCACCACACATCCCAGTTAGTTTTTCTGTTTTTAGTAGAGACCAGATCTTTTGTTCCTGAGCTCAGGCTGTCTATCAGCCTCGGTCTCTCAGAGTGCTAGGATTTCTCTTATAATAGTCTGATTTTCCATGTTCCAGATCTCTGGCATTGCCTTCTGTAGGTCTAAAGAACTGTTCTAATTTATCATCTGTGGGATTTCAGCTGTAATGAATTTTCTTTTTCTTTTTTTTTGAGACAGAGCCTCAAGCTGTCCTCCTGGGTAGAGTGCCATGGCATCACAACTCACAGCAACCTCCAACTCCTGAGCTCAAGCGATTTTCCTGCCTCCGCCTCCCAAGTAGCTGGGACTACAGGCGCCCGCCACAATGCCCAGCTACTTTTTGGTTGCAGCTGTCATTGTTGTTTGGCGGGCCTGGGCTGGATTTGAACCTGCCAGCTCAGGTGTATGTGGCTGGTGCCTTAGCTGCTTGAGCCACAGGCACCAAGCCTATAATGAATTTTCTTTATCATAGTATAATTCATATACAGTAAAACCCTTTAAAAAATGTATATAGTTGGAGCTCGGCACCTGTGGCTCAACGGGCTAAGGCGTCAGCCACGTACATCTGAGCTGATGGGTTTGAATCCAGCCCGGGCCTGCCAAACAACAATGACGGCTGCAACCAAAAAATGGCCGGGTGTTGTAGCGGGCGCCTGTAGTCCCAGCTACTTGGGAGGCGGAGGCAAGAGATTCGCTTGAGCCCAGGAGTTGGAGGTTGCTGTGAGCTGTGATGCCATAGCACTCTATCCAGGGTGACAGCTTGAGGCTCTGTCTCAAAAAAAAAAAAAAA
>CAUYRH010091483.1:0-30597 GCA_963574655.1 Perodicticus potto | reverse complement strand
GCCAGCATAACTCTGATACTAAAACTTGACAAAGAAATTCTAATAAAAAGTAAAATTTATAGCCAAGTGTCCCCCCATAAACATTAACATCCTTAAGAATATACTAATAGGCTCGGCGCCTGTGGCTCAACGGGCTAAGGCACCAGCCATGTACACCTGAGCTGGCAGGTTCGAATCCAGCCCGGGCCTGCCAAACAACAATGACGGCTGCAACCAAAAAATGGCTGGGCGTGGTGGCAGGCGCCTGTAGTCCCAGCTACTTGGGAGGTGGAGGCAGGAGACTCGCTTGAGCCCAGCAATTGGAGGTTACTGTGAGCTGTGATGCCATAGCACTCTATCCAGGGTGACAGCTTGAGGCTCTGTCTCAAAATAAAAATAAAAAAATAAAAAATAAAAAAAAAAGAATATACTAATAAATTAAATGTGGTAATATTTTTAAATAATACATTGTGATCAAGGAGGATTTATCTCAGGAATACAAAGTTGGTTCAACATTTAAAAATGAGTTAACATAGGATGGCGCCTGTGGCTCAAAGGAGTAGGGTGCTGGCCCCATATGGCAGAGGTGGCGGGTTCAAACCCAGCCCTGGTCAAAAACAGCAAAAAAAAAAAAAAAGAAAAAAAAAAGTTAATATATTCTATCCTATTAATATAATAGAAGAAAAGCTAAATTTTCTCAATAGGTGAAGAAAAGTGTTTGACAGAATTCATTGCCCATTTATGATTTTCAAAAAACTTAGAGCTAACTAGAAATAAAAACATGCTAAATAGCAGTTCGTTTAAGAGGGTATACAAAAACCACAAAATCATGCTTAACTGGTGAAACACTGAATGCTTTTAACTTAAGATAGGGAACAAACAAATCAAGGATATTTACTTTTACCACTTATTGGAAGTCTAGCCAGTACAATTCTGGAAGAGAAAGAGTAGATAATGAGCTTACCACCTCATACTCTACCCCAATATTCTCTACCATAGCATTCTTTCCTCCCCTAATAGTTATTTCTGTATGCAGACAATTATTTACCTTTGTATTGAGAGTCTTTCTCAATAAGTTTAAGGAAGGAGGGACCTAGCATGGTATCTGGCTTCTGATAAGAATTATAATAAATATTTGGTGTATGAATGATTGCACATTTGGGAAACTTTCTCTTCCCTAGCTTTTTGTTTTTCTTGTGGAGAGATGTTCACTAATTTACCCCTAGGGAAAGAGAAGTGAATGATCTCACTGAGTTTAGGAGGAGCTAGGTGAGTTTATCATAGACCATTCCTTTTATACTCTTCACTTGCAGAGAGCATACATTACATTCTCAATTCTGTTCAGTAAGTTTTATAGGGGCAGCCCACAGTGCAGGGGAGTTGCTGTTTATGACCAAGAAGGTAAATTGGTTTGATCAGCAGTGAAATAGTATTAGCAAGCTTACCTGCCTTTAAACTAATTATTTTTTTCCAGTTCAGCTTTACTAAGAGTATGGTTTGTATTTCGTCTTTAACTGTCTTATGTGACTGAACTCAAGAAGGAAAAAGAATGGAAGTATTTATTGGCTCATCTCAAATATTTAGTGTCTTATAATAAAATCTAAAATATTATTTCTCAAAAAAATCATAGTATTAAATTGCAAACTGCTAATCGGAAAAAAATTGTGACATATATAATGGAGAATAGGTTGCTATTTTTTAAATATAAGGAGCTCTTACAAAGTCATAAGAGAAAAATTAGTTGCAATAGAAAACCAAGAAAACATAAGGTGCAATGCAGAAAAAATAACAATACAAATGGCTAGTAGTAATAATTTCTGTCATTCATTGAGGTCTTACTACATGCTGTGCTGTGTTCTAAACACTTTACATATGTTTTCTCATTTAATCCTTTAGAGCCCAGTAGTCCAGGAAATAGGCTTGAAAAGTTTAGAAGTTTGTCTAAGCAGTTAAGCCAATCTTTGAAATCAGGAAGTTTGAGTATATATCCTGTGCTTTATAACTGCTACTCTGTGTTGCTTCACTATAAAACAAAGAAATGTAGTGCTTTCTTATTCTCGTTTTAATGTTATTTTTAAATTCCAAAGTAGCACCTGCTTATATTAACAAATCTAAATCTGAACAATGCATCAGTGAGTAAAATTAAAAGTTCTTATTTGCATTCCCAAATTCTACGCCCCAAAGTTAATAGCTCTTAACATCTTGGTGTGCATTAACACTCTTAATAAAGGAAAAAACTTTAAATGATACACTGTTTTTTCTTTTCTTTCTTTTTTTTTTTTTGCAGTTTTTGGTCGGGGCTGGGTTTGAACCCGCCACCTCTGGCATATGGGGCTGGCGCCCAACTCCTTTGAGCCACAGGCACCGCCCGATATACTGTTTTTTCTCCCAGTAGTTTAGCAGACATTTTAAAAGATCACTAATGTATATTACTGACAAGTGTGTGGAGAGCAAACACTTTGGTGTTCTACTGATGGGAATGTAAATTTGTATATTTGTACATAATGGTTTATCAGAATTTTAAATGTGCTTATCTTTGATCCATAAATTGTTTTTCAAGGAATTATTTCTAGGAAAAATAGATTAAATGCCCCAAAATGTTGTATATGTTTGCATAAAGATAAGGATATACACTGCAAAGTTTATAATAGTTTTTTTTTAAACCTCCTGCCTTGGGAGAAGCGCTTCTGATCTGAAAGAGTTTGGAGAATTATAAAGTGTTACTGTATAGTCAGTTAAATAATGGTAGGCTTATAGGTGATTTTATTTTCATTGTGAGATTAAATCAGAGCAGATTTTAGAATTTAAAAACAGACTTAAAAAAAAAATAAGAACAGACTTTACTACCTCCTTAAGAAAAACCACCTAGTCCCTTTTAGTCACAGTCTCCTCACTTAAAATCAGTATAACTTACTGATACGGCACCTGACACTCAGCGAGTAGCTGTTCTTATGATGAGTAGCTTCACATTTCCCACAGTTAATATTTTTTAGTAATCAGAAATAAAATATTTACACTTATAGAGTATCTCTCAAAGGTTTGTTAAATACAAGTTCTTAGAATCAGCAGACTTAAATAAGTTCAAGTGGCTCGGGGCCCATAGCTCAGTGATTAGGGCATCTGCCACATACGCCAGAGCTGGCAGGTTTGAACCTAGCCTGGGCCTGCTAAACAGCAATGACAACTACAACCAAAAAATAGCCGGGCATCATGATGGGCACCTGTAATCCCAGCTAAGTACTTGGGGAGCTGAGGCAAGAGAATTGCTTAAACCCAACAGTTTGAGGTTGCTGCGAGCTGTGACATGGCACTCTACCGAGGGTGACATAGTGAGACTCTGTCTCAAAAAAATAAAATAAAATAATAAGGTCAGGTATTCTTGCTGTCTGTGAATTCAGGTAGCCTCTAAGCTTTTAAAATAACCTTATATGTAAAATGGAGATACCAACTAAAGTGCTGAGCCCAGAGGGTTGTTTTGAGGGTCAAATGAGATACTGTAAATATAAGTTATTTGCAAAAATAAAGTGCTATTCAAACATATTTGGTATAAGAGCTGATGTTAAGCATATTGCTAGATTGTCTATTACCTAGCATGATGTGTGGAATCTAGTGGTTATACATTTGTTATTTATATATATTTTTGAATGGGTAGGTTGTATATTTTTTCCTGTGTGTTTGAAGTTTGATTTACATATAATCCTTTGATCTATAGATTTTGAGTTTTTCACTTGTTATTATTGAAAAAATAATTATTAAAATTGGTGTACACTATTGTTCCTTTCACTTGTTTTAGGAATGGAACATTACCAGACTTTCAATTGAGTATGATTCGGAGCCCTTTGGGAAGGAACGAGATGCAGCTATTAAGAAACTGGCTACTGAAGCTGGAGTAGAAGTCATTGTACGAATTTCACATACATTATACGATCTAGACAAGTAAGTCTTTTTTTAAACTTTTTATTGTAGGGAAAATACATATAATATTTGCTATTTTAACCATATCAAAGTATGTAGTTCAGAGGCAAAGTACATAGACAAGTTAAGTTTTAACCAGTAGGACTTACATTTGTAAAATGGAAATAATAACATATATATCATAGACTTGTGGGAGAATTTAATGAACATACATCAAATCCTTAGCAATTTTTTATTTTTAGTTATTATGGATACATAATAGTTGCATGTATTTGTGGGTATATGTGTATGTTTTGATACAGGCATTATTTAGGTGCAGTGATTTTTATTCATCCAGTACAGATACAAAAATTATAGACATAGTGCATAAGATAAAAGTACTTCGTATTCCAGTTTCAGAAGTATTATTAAAACTATAATATTTTTTCCCCGACTACTCGAACTCATCCTACTATGATCTTGCCTTTCTGGGCTCTTAGCTGTATTAATTTTATAGTTTTTATAATACATAGCTTTAAATTGCCTTGCCATTTTTTTTTTTTTTTTTTTTTAAGACAGAGGCTCACTTTGTTGCCGCCAGTAGAATGCCATGGCGTCATAACTCACAACAACCTCAGACTCTTGGGCTCAAGCGATCTCTTGCCTCAGCCTCCCAAGTAGCTGTGACTACAGGCACCTGCCACAACACCCGGCTATTTTTTTTTTTTTTAAAGAGATGGGGTCTCACTGTAGCTCAGGCAGTCTGCCTGTCTTGGCCTTCCAGAGTGCTGGGATTACAGGCATGAGCCACTGCTCCCTGCCTGCCTTGCCATATTTTGTATGATTATTTCTTGTCTCTCTATCTGTATTTTAAGTCCACTTGTAGACTGAATGAAATATAACTTTGCCATAGCTGTTGTCTTCTGAGCAATGGCATAATGCCACATTTCTTGAAGTATATTACACAAAACACCACTCCTTGGTAATGCTTTGTCAGATAAAGATTCCATGGTCAAATTTAAGTTTAGAAAGTATTATGTGCTATGATTTTGGAAGGTCATAAAATTTGCTAACTTGTTCAAATTTTTGGCAAAAATTGGTCTTTGTAAGTACTGAAATCTCATCATTTATGTACTTTTTAAATTAATTTACCTTTTTAGTAAGTACATTTTCTCAAATTAATAAAACTAATTCTGTAAGTAATGTGATAAACTAGTTAATTTTACTTCACATTTCTAAGTGAATCAAAAAATTATGGTTTGGAGCTCAGCGCCTGTAGCTCAAGTGTCTAAGGCACCAGCCACATACACCTGAGTTGGCGGGTTTGAATCCAGCCTGGGCTCATCAAGCAACCAAAAAATAGCTGGGCGTTGGGGCAAGCGCCTATAGTCCCAGCTCTTTGGGATGTGGAGGCAGGAGAATCACTTGAGCCCAGGAGTTAGAGGTTGCTGTGAGCTGCGATGCCAGGGTGACAGCTGGAGGCCCTGTCTCAAAAAATATATAGATTTTGGTTTGATCGAGACATTGGTTTTACTTGATAATAAGCTAGAAGTTATAAATCCTTTGATAATAAACTCACCTTCTAGTTTATCAGTTTGCTTAACTTTAGGATAGCAAGGAAAAGGCAAAACAGGATAAGAGTAATTGCTTCTAAGTGTTATGCATAAATTTAGTGAATATTTACCATATATATCATATTAAAATGTAACGTACAGAAAATTTTTTTCTAAGGTTTTCATTTTTCTAATGTTATGTAATGGTCTTCAGTAGTATCATTGCAATATCATTACAACCAGCAAAATTCATTATGATCCTGTGTAGAAACTCAAAATATTACACCAAAGCAAAATTTACTTAAAGCAAAGAAAATAGCTTTATGGTGATTACTTTCTGTGTGTACAATTGATGCATCATTACATGTGGCATAATGAGAAAGATACTGTATTGGACTGAGAAAACTTTGATCTACCATTTGTCAGCTATGTGGCTATGATTGCTTAACCCTCCTGGTAGGCTTCAGTTCTTACATCTATAAAATAAGGGGGTTGGATTTCACCTGTAATTTTTTTTATTGAGGCCAAAAAATACTAATAAACAAGTAGTCAGACTGAAAAGGAATAATTAATTATTCCAAAGTAGTGTCTAAACTTTATCTAAACTGCCATTGGCTAAGCTAGTTATTCCCTTTTTTTGAAGTATGACATGACTAAGGCAATTAATGATAAGTAAATTTAAAAGGTACTTAAATTTAAATAATTTGAGGTGTTGGGGCTTATATGTTCTAAGTGTGTGACATAGATACATATACTGACATCTCTAGGAAGGCATGAGCACAATGGAAAATAGCAAGTAATTGTCACTACAATTTTATAGAATCCTCATTAGTGAAACTGTCTGGAGCAAATATAGGAAATATAGGTCAAAGTTGCAAACATGTAAGATGAACAAGCTTAAAGATCTAGTAGTACATATGAAGACTATAGTTAATAAAATTGTATTATATTTGGGATTTTGGTTAAGTAAGTTTTAGCTGCTTTTGTCATACACATAAAAATGATGACCTGAGATTATAGATACATTACCACTAATTTGTTTCACTGTAGTAACTGTTTGACCTATCTCTATGTGTTCTATAACATCACGTTATAAACCTCAAATGTACCCAGTAAAATCTATTTTTTAAAAAACATTTGTTGGCTCAGTGCCCATAGCACAGTGGTTATGGTGCCATATGCCCCGAGGCATTGCAGCTAAACAACAATTACAACTGCAACAATAAGGGCGTTTGGCAGGCGCCTGTAGTCCCAGCTACTTGGGAGGCTGAGGCAAGAGAATTGCTTGAGCCCAAGAGTTTGAGGTTGCTGTGAGGTGTGATGCCTTGACACTCTACCAAGGGTGACAAAGTGAGACTCTGTCTCAAAAAAAAGGAAAGAAAGAAAAAAAAAATATATATATATAGTCATTCTTTTACACTAACTGCATTTTACTAACTCTTAAACAATAGGATCATAGAACTCAATGGTGGCCAACCACCTCTAACTTACAAAAGATTCCAGACTCTCATCAGCAAAATGGAACCATTAGAGATACCGGTAGAGACAATTACCTCAGAAATCATAGAAAAGTGCACAACTCCTCTGTTTGATGACCATGATGAGAAATACGGAGTTCCTTCACTGGAAGAGCTAGGTGAGTGTAAACATTATGGAACTTAAGAATTAAATCATTAATCACTCAGAAAATTCCACTTCTAATTTTGCTGTATATTTTACATTAGAAGGGAAAGAAAGATGGGGAAAGGAGAAAAGAAACTAAGAAGTGATAAATTTGTACATTATTTGTGTGCTCTGTACATATGTCATCTACTGTTATCACCTTAAGATATATATCTTACAGAATGGAGATCGTGTCATCTCCTTTATATATGAGGGCCCCAATTCATTTTTATGCTATTCTCATAATTTTTTCCGCAAACCCATTTATTTTCTGAATTACTGTGGTTAAATAAAACTTGTTTTAGTTTCAGAAGAATAGTTTTTTTCTTTGCTTTTATTTTATTTTTCTTTTTAGGTTTTGATACAGATGGCTTACCCTCTGCCGTGTGGCCAGGTGGAGAAACCGAAGCACTTACGCGTTTGGAAAGGCATTTGGAAAGAAAAGTATAACAACATTGATTATATAGCCATGTTTATATCTACAAAATGTCATTTCAAATAATTTCACTGTCTTTTAAAAACAAAAAATACACTGTTTAAAAGGGAAGGCTGAGAGAAATAGTAAAAACAGCACAAACCTAATTGTTTGAGAATTAACCACTATCTCCTCATTTAAATGCCCTTTCCCCTCCTCCTTTCAATATTTCCTTCTTAACTGCTACCATTATTTCTCTTCTGTTCTTCCTAAGCTAATATGTGATGGTCATAACTTCGAAGCTCCAATAGAATTCTTTAATTTTATTTTTTCCTCAGTGTTGAAAAGACAGGTCAAAGGTTTCCTCAGCCTTGTGTTAGAAATTTGAAGATAATTTATTTCACATGAGTATGTCTAAAGCAAAAGAATGCTCACTTCTTTTAATCCTGTTTTATTTTTTATTAAAATATGTAATTTGTGGTTGCAATAATAAGATTTTATTACCAAGAACTATGTAACTTTTAAAATCTTGATTTTTGAGCACTGTGTTAAAATGGAAAAGGCAATTAGTTAATGTAATTTTCTCTGTGTTTTCAGGCTTGGGTGGCAAACTTTGAAAGACCTCGGATGAATGCAAATTCCCTCCTTGCGAGCCCTACTGGACTCAGTCCTTATCTCCGATTTGGTTGTTTGTCATGTCGACTGTTTTACTTCAAATTAACAGATCTCTACAAAAAGGTATTATCTAAAATTGGAGCTTAATTTTCAAAATACTTTTTTTTTAATTGCCAATAATACTTCTTTGCTTTTTAATCATAGGTAAAGAAGAACAGTTCCCCTCCCCTTTCTCTTTATGGGCAACTATTATGGCGTGAATTTTTCTATACAGCAGCAACAAATAATCCACGCTTTGATAAAATGGAAGGAAACCCTATCTGTGTTCAGATTCCTTGGGATAAGAATCCTGAGGCTTTAGCCAAATGGGCGGAAGGCCGGACAGGTTTTCCGTGGATTGATGCCATCATGACACAGCTTCGTCAGGAGGGTTGGATTCATCATTTAGCCAGACATGCAGTTGCTTGCTTTCTGACACGAGGTGACCTGTGGATTAGTTGGGAAGAAGGAATGAAGGTAGGTATTCTAACTAATATAGCATCTTAATTTGAAGGAATCCATACTTTATTAAAACAAATCCTAAAAGTTGTCTGTTGTATAGATTTACTTATAGTCTTGTTTTTTAGTGGATAAAACCTCAAAATACAGGCATACTTTTAGAGAGCAGGATGGTATAATCAGGAGAAATGAGGACAGGCACAGTGGCTAACTCCTATAATCTTAGCACTCTGGGAGGCCAAGGCTGGTGGTTGCCTGAGCTCAGGAGTTCGAGACCAGCCTGAGCAACAGCGAGAGTCCATGTATTAAAAAAAAAAAAAAAAATAGCTGGGCGTTGTGGTGGGCGCCTGTAGTTCTAGCTATGTGGGAGGCTGAGGCAAGAGAATCACTTGAGGCCAAGAATTTGAGCTTGTTGTGAGCTGTGACACCACAGCACTCTACCCAAGGCAACCTTTCTGGTCTATCATAAATTTTCTCTATCTAAAGACCATTTCTGAACCTATATTTTTTCCCATCTCCTATATTTCCTAGTACACAGAGAAAATGTGTAGCGCACACTTAATGAATCCATAAAAATCACTTATTTTAATTGTTTTCTTTTGGATCAGGAAATTTGAAATTTAAACTGTGTAGTGCTAGTGCATTTTTTAAAAAGTACATTTATATGTGAGTGTGCTACCTTTAACCAGGCCAACGTATTAAGCTTCTGAGTTTTTATTTGTTATTTATTTGGTAACATTTTTGCTTTTTTGAAAATGGCTTACTGCATTTTCTCTATCTACTAATACCCTATCTTATCCTTTAAATTACTGATTTGAGTAATTTTTATCCCTTCTTCCCCCAATAACATGGCAAAGGTTGAAAAAGTAAATTCTATTCAGAGGTCTACTATATTATCAATATGTTTCTTTCCCTGAAATAGCTCATTATATAACAGAGCATACACAAGGAAGCTAACTTTGGATTTTTAATTTTACAGTTCTTTGCTAGGTTTTCTTTGCTTTGAGTTTTAATCTACAGTGACCTCAAAAATGCTTGATATGAGAATTATGTGTGTGCAAACTAATTGGTTACTGTTACTTCTAAAGGTATTTGAAGAATTATTGCTTGATGCAGATTGGAGCATAAATGCTGGAAGTTGGATGTGGCTGTCTTGTAGTTCCTTTTTCCAACAGTTTTTTCACTGCTATTGCCCTGCTAGTTTTGGTAGGAGAACAGATCCCAATGGAGACTACATCAGGTAAATTAAGAGTGATTATTATTCAGTTGGCAATAGTTAATCCAGGAAGAATTTTTCATGTTTAAGCAACACTTACAATATTCTCACTCTAGAAGGGCAGCAGAGATGAGGAGAAGGGTAAACAGATCATTTAAATGGTATTGATTTGATTTTGGTCACTCACAGCTAGCACTTATTATAATTTGCTTATAGTACATTTTATTAATAAATTTTCTTCCTTCTCCCAAAAGGCGATATTTGCCTGTTCTAAGAGGCTTCCCTGCAAAATATATCTATGATCCGTGGAATGCACCAGAAGGTATCCAAAAGGTAGCCAAATGTTTGATAGGAATTAATTATCCTAAACCAATGGTAAACCATGCTGAGGCCAGCCGTTTGAATATTGAAAGGATGAAACAGATCTATCAGCAGCTTTCACGATATAGAGGACTAGGTATGTTGGTAACTACCTTTGATTTGTTTCTTTGGCAGCTATTTACAGATCTGTCTTTGAATTTGATCTCGATCAGAATTTATAGGAAATTTTTTTGCCCCTTAGGTCTTCTTGCATCAGTACCTTCTAATCCTAATGGGAACGGGAGCTTCATGGAGTATTCTCCTCCAGAAAATATCCCAGGTTGTAGCAGCAGTGGAAGTAAGTGAAAAGGAAATTTCTGTACTTAACTAATATAAAGAGACTAATAATCAGATATATTTTTATAGAACCTCATTGTAATATGTTTTATAAAAATCTATCTTGAAAATTAGTAATTTTTTTTGTATACATGCATACATGTGCACCCACACACACATGCCCTCACTCCATTGACGATATTTTAGAGATGGAAGACATCATTACTCATAGTAGATTCTGGGTCAAGTTTTTTGTTGTTGTTGTTTGTGTTTTTTTTTGAGACAGAGTTGCACTATGGCGCCCTTGCTAGAGTGCTGTGGCACCCTTGGTAGAGTGCTATGGCGTCATAGCTCACAGCATCCTCAAACTCTTGGGCTTAAGCGATTCTCTTGCCTCAGCCTCCCAAGTAGCTGGGTCTGCAGGCACCCACCACAATTCTGGGCTATTTTTTGTTGCATTTGTCATTGTTGTTTAGCTGGTCCAGGCCAGGTCCGAACCCAAACCCACCTGCCTCAGTGTATGTGGCTGACGCTGTAACCACTTTGCTATGGGCGCTGAGCCAATATTGGGTCAAGTTAAAGATCTTGTACACGAAATGAGAAGAGCAATTTAAGGATAAAATGAAACTCAAATCACATGTTTTCAGAATGTTCATTGTTTTTTATTCTCTTGAGGTATCAGCTATAAGTTAGTTACAGTAAAACTTTTTAAAAGTTGAACCTTCTGAATTCAGAAATATTCTGGATCCTATGGGAGCAGCATATATTTTATCCTCTGAGAATTAGTTTCAGAAGCAAGAAATAAAAGCACTTACATTCTGACTTCCTACCTTGTGCCCAGTAGTACGGCAGTTTTGTCTACATTCTCACAATAACTTGGGTGTGTTATAGGGGTAGGATCCTTATTTTATGATTGGTGAAATAATCCTGGAAAAGTTAGGTAAGTTAGCCAAGATCCTACAGTTAATAAGTAGTTGAGGTAAGGTTCACATCCAATACAGTTAGCCTCAAAGTGCATGCTTTTTCCTGCATTCTTGGGCTTTTGTAAATGGAATGCTATTGTATATATATGATAAAAGATAAAATATTTTATTACTGGAATGTGATTCACCCAATAGTCAAACAGTTGCCAGTGATGGCAGTATGCTTCAGAAGTGTTCTTTCTGAGGATCTTCTACAATCTAAAATAAACTTTAACCAGATATCATTTCAAAAGTTCTCTCAGATCTCCAGTTCAAAGCCTGCCTTGTCAGCCCACATGTGTGTGAGGCACTTAAATAACAGGCAGGTAGCAGAGGGATGGGAACCAGCAGGCCCAGGTGCTTGACTATCAAACCGCAATGATACATACTAGTTCTTAGTTCACTCAAACCATATCCTTTATTTGGGATTATCTTCAAAAGCTAGTCATGGTAGCAAGTTAAATTGGGGTAAATTTGCCTCATAAATTTATAAACAAAATATTTTATAATATAATAAAGGAATAACTTTCAAAACATTTTTTTTGTTTTTCGTAGAGACAGAGTCTCACTTTATCGCCCTCTGTAAAGTGCTGTGGCGTCACACAGCTCACAGCAACCTCCAACTCCTGGGCTTAGGCAATTCTTTTGCCTCAGCCTCCCGAGTAGCTGGGACTACAGGTGCCCACCACAATGGCCGGCTATTTTTCTGTTTTGCAGTTCGGCCGAGGCCAGGTTTGAACCTGCCACCTTTGGTATATGGGGCTGGTGCCCTACTCAATGAGCCACAGGCACCACCCATTTCAAAACATTTTAATCATGTAAATATTAATATTTACCTATAATATACTTTGTAGCTAGGTTCTATGAGGCTTTCAAAAAATATAGAAAACAAAAAGCTATATAGAGCTTACAGTCTAAAATGGGAGTGTCAAGAAGAAAGAAAAACAGATGAAAAAAATGATAAATTGTAAGATGCTGCCTCCACATGAAATAGAAGAAAATGGAGAGATCATTGAAGGAACTAGAGAAATTATCTTGAAGGGATGGATTGGGTAGCATTCTGATAGCTGAAAGAGAAAACATTTTAGATCTGAAAATGAGAGTAATTATGAAAAGATTCTTGGGTGGTGCCTGTGGCTCAGTAGGTAGGGCGCTGACCCCATATACTAAGGATGGCGGGCTTGAACCCGACCCCTGCCAAACTGCAACAAAAAATAGCTGGGTATTGTGGCAGGTGCCTGTGGTCCCAGCTACTCGGGAGGCTGAGGCAAGAGAATCACCTAAGCCCAGGAGTTGGAGGTTGCTGTGAGCTGTGATGCCACAACACTCTCCCAAGGGCAATGAAGTGAGACTCTGTCTCTAAAAACAAAACAAAACAAAAAAAAGATTCTTAAGACTTGGACTACGCTATCAATTATTTCTATCTCCGGGATTCTGCTCCATTTCGTTAAAACTTGAAAGGACTTACATGCTTTTTTATAAAGGATATCCTCTTAAGCCCTACATTTATCCTGTCTAGGCTTTTATTTTGTAATGCCTTACAAGGCACATCAAAGGACAAAATTCTTCATGAATTTTCTTAGGTTTTTAAATAACTATGGAACATCTATAATCTCTGCAACACAAATTGTATTTTTCTCCTCCCTTTTTTGTTTTTTTTTTGTGTTCTCAAGAAAGGAATAAGCTGTACATAGATGTTCTTAAGTACTTTTGTTCTTATACCACTTAATAAAACAGATGGCAATCTGTTTCCTATAGCAATACATTTTAGTTTTTATTTAATTTTTAATTTGTTTTCTATTTTAAGATACCTTTTATCAGCATTAGTCATTGAGAAATTGCAAATTAAAACCACTGTGGATAGTACTTTGCACCCACTTAAAGTGACCAACTGCCACTGATTGCCTGGGACTGAGGGTTTTCTTGGAACACAGAACTTTCAGTGCTATATCCTGGAATGTCCAGGCAAATTGGGGCTAGTTGGCCACCTTATGCCCACTAGAGTGGCCAACATACCAAAAGACAACACCAGGTGTTGCAGAGGGTAGGGAAAAACTAGAACCTTCATATATTGCTGAGAGGTGGATTATAAAACGGTACAGCCACTTTGGAAAACAATTTGGCAGTTTCTTGAAAAGCTAACCTTAAATTTACTACACAAAGCAGAAATTCCATTCCTAAGTATCTACCCCAATGAAGCGAAAACATATGTCCACACAAAAACATATAAATGAATGCTCTTAGCAGTGTAATATGTCCGTTACACAGTGGAATGTTATTCATGAAAAGGAACAAAATACTGATATGTGCTACAACATGTGTAGACCTCAAGGACATTATATTAAGTTGAAGAAGCAGACACAAAAGCTACATGCTGCAGGATTCCATTTATATGAACTATCAAGAAAAGGCAAATCTTTAAAGACAAAGTAGATTAATGGTTACTTTGGGTCTAAGGGTAGGAAAAGAGAATGAATGTGTATGGGTATGAGGGATATTTTTGGAGGGGTTGGAAATGTTCCAAAACTGGATTGTGGTGATGGTTGGCACAACTCTATGTTAATTTTTTAAAAACACTCAGTTGTAAAAACAGGTGAATTTTGTGGCACATGAGTTAAGCCTCAAAGCTGCTTTTATAAAAAACCATTCACTATAGAGAATTGTTTAAAAACTCAGAAAATAGAAAAGAGGAAGAATGAAAATCAACCACAATTCCATCCAGTAGAGATAGTCACTATTAAAATTTTGATATATTCCTTTCAATATATTTTTACACAGTTTCCCACACACACACAGTAATCTAAAATTTTCACAGTTTTAATAAGTGAAAAAATCCTTGTAGTGTTATTGAAGGTATAACATGAGGGCAAAATGATCGAGTAAACTTATTGCCCTCTCAAAACTACCTTTGAAACAAGAACTACTTTTTTTTAAAAAAGGTATTGTACTCTAGGGTTCCCATCTTGACATTTTGATATTTAATTGCTAAAATAACCCAGAAGACATATGAATATGGGGATTTTCACTTTTGTAATTGACTAAGCTCATAACAAACCAGTTGATCAGCAAAGCTTTGTTTTATACTCATTGTCTCTTGCACTGTTACCATGAAAACATGAATGTATCAACATTTCTTTGAGCCTAAATTTAAGTTTTCCAGATTTCAGTATGTGATTTTGGGTTCACAGGAAGGTTGAAATTTATTCTTAAATGCATATAAATGACCTTAAATACAAATACTGAAAATTGAATTTTTAATCTTAACTTTACATCTTGGATTGGATTTAAAGTAATCTTAATATGTTTTAAATACTAACAGATTGTTCTCAAGGGAGTGGTATTTTACATTATGCTCATAGCGACAGTCAGCAGCCTCACCTATTGAAGCAAGGTAAGAATGAAACATTTGAACATACTGTTCTCACTTTTCCTATCCTAAATGTAATTTTGTTGTTATTATTGAGACAAGGTCTCAGTCTTCAGGCTAGAGTGCAGTGGCTCAGTCATAGTTCACTGCAACCTCAAGCTCCTGGGCTCAGGCAATCCTCCTGCCTCAGTCTCGCAAAGTGCTAGGATTACCGGCATGATCCATGGTTCTTGGCCTTAAACATACATTTTTAAATGTATAGGAAGAAGCTCCATGGGCACTGGTCTCAGCGGTGGGAAACGTCCTAGTCAGGAAGAGGACATGCAGAGTGTTGGTCCTAAAGTCCAGAGACAGAGCACTAATTAGGTAAGTATATCAGAGCTTTCTTTCTTTCTTTTTTTTTTTTTTTAGTGGAGTATATAATTAGCATAAATTAAGGTAATTTACAAAATGGAGCACATCTCTGTTTTCAAACCAGAGAATCTTAAAGCATAAATTTTTTAGTGATTGTCACCGATCAGTTAATTTTTGGACAAGAGAGATGCATCTGTTACTGGGCATAATTGCTACACTCAGTTTTATGGTCATCTGGATTGATGCAATTTAAATTTGAAAAACTTATGATTTTATGGTCAAGTTTTTTCCTAGAAAAAGACAATAAAAGTGGTCCTTTTTATTTTAGTAACATTATAATATACTCTTTTTATGAACTTTCTCCCAAATTTTTGCCTCTTAAATGTTTGTAAATTTCTTTTCTCTGTTTCTCTGTAATGTTTCCAAACTCTAAATTTGTTCCAGTTTGGGAATAGTTTAAATTTTTTTAAATGCTGCGCCTTTTTAGAAGTATCAGAAACCATGCCTGCATTCTGTTTAATTGAATTTGGGATACTGTTTTATGATTAAATTAATCTAAAAAGTATTTACATATTGTCTTTCCCAGTTTGTTTTTTAGAGACAGAGTCTCACTCTATTGCCCTTGGTAGAGTGCTATGGCTTTATGGCTCACAGCAACCTCCAGCTCCTGGGCTTAGGAGATTATCTTGTCTCAGCCTCCTGAGTAACTGGGACTACAGGCGCCCGCCACAACGCCCAGCTATTTTTTTGTTGCAGTTTGGCCAGGGCCGGGTTTGAGCCCGCCACCCTTGGTATATGGGGCCGTCGCCCTACTCACTGAGCCACAGGCACCGTCCATCTTTCCCAGTTCTTAAAAACTTTTTATTTCTTCATTTACATTAAACTGTTTATATTTTTTATCACTTCATTTTTAATGCCAAACTAAGTAGACTGTAAATATCTTGGAATAACATTAATAAACATTTATCAAATTTTTATCATTTAATTCTTTGCAATCAAGCTTTACTCAGTTTTTTTTCCCTTAAATCACAGAAAACATTCAGGAGGAATACTGTTGCAGCTGAAATTGGTGGGAAGTTCAATACTTTTCAATTAAATTATTTTAAAATGTTCTTCATTGATGGAAAGCAGTTACATTTTGAAATGCATTGTTTCTAATGACATTTCTGTGGTTTTTAACTTTTTAATGAATTTCACATAGGACAAATGGTAATTTGTATATAAAGAACTTGGTAAGAGAATTTGCTTAAATGTAAATATAAATAGTTAACAATTAGTATAGACCCATCAATATATTTTTGATAATTTTTCATGTATGGTAAAATGTTAAAGCTAACAGATATTCTGATACAAAATTCAAAGTTTTGAGAGTCATTGTGGGAAAACAGAAGGTTTTTAGACTTTCTTAAAAGACTTTGTTAAAATTTCAGGACAAAAATTTCTTGATGTTGTTTAATCTAACTTTGTACTCTTTGATAATAATGTTTTAGAAAATGTGCATCATCAAAATTGGTAGTGGTAACCTCTGTTAACACAAGATAATATCTGTTTTAAAGCTTCATGTATGTCTGTTTTAACCTAAACTTGTGGAAGATCATGTGCTAAATTCTCCTTGTCTCCCTTTATTCATTTACAGTTAAAGTGACCTTGTTATTAAAGTATATGCAAATATAAAATCTTGTTTATTGGTTTTTTTTTTATTTTGGTAAGAGGGAGACCATTGCTACATGCAAATCACAGAGACAGATTCTGTAAATTCTGTAAACCACATATCGTTTTGAATGAAGGAACAGCTACCATATATTTAGTAAAACAATATTTTCAAAAGTATCTGCAAGAAAGATTTAAAACCAAAGAGAATTTTTCTCATAATGGCCCTTGTAACGACGCCTCAGGCAGTAGGGGATAACAAGTGAGAATGTGGGCTGTGTAGTCCCAATGCCTGCCTCATGTTCTCTTTAGCTTTGAGCTCTTGGGCAAATTCTTAACTTTCTCATAAATCTGTGCTTTCTTTTTTCTGAGGATAGTTATCTGCTCCCTAGTCCAGTTCCATGTAAAATACTCATAAGCAGTGCCTGCATGTGGTAGGACACTCCAGAGCAGCCGTGCTGCTTCACTCCCTGCAGAGTATTGTGCACAGATGTAAGCCACAGCTCTGATTGGCAGCTGCTATTGTTAATACGCATGTTATTGCTCCTTTACTGTTTTCTAGTTAAGCTTGTTCTTGCCATTCTGAATTATAACAAGTAGATTTTCATTTTCTCATCTTTACTAGTGGTAGATATTCAATATAATAATTCTTTTTTTCTTCAGATTAATATAAGGGTACATACAATTAGGTTACGTCGTTTGCATTTGTTAGGAAAGTCCAAATTGTACTTGAGCCCTTCACCCGGTATGTGTGCCATTACACCTAATTGTGCCCATTAGGTGACAGCTTACCAAACCCTCAGCCCCCTTCCGCTCCCCCATCTCAAATTTAATTGTGTTTTTTTCTCCTGTGGGCATGTAGTTGTTCATCTACTAGATTCATATTAGTATTGAGTGCACTGGATGCTTGTTTTTCCATTCTTGTGATACTTTACTTAGGAGGATGTTCTCTAAATCCATCCAGATAAACACAAAAGATGTAAAGCCATCTTTCTTTATGGCTAAATAATATGGAGAATCCTCAAAGAGCTAAAAGTAGACCTTCCATTTGATCTGCAATCCCATTACTAGGTATCTATTCAGAAGAAAAAAACAACATTTTCCATAAGGATATTTATTTGCTCTAGAACAATGGTTGTCAACCTTCCTAATGCCACGACCCACAGGTTGAGAACCGCTGCTCTAGAATGTTTATCACAGCTCAATTTACAATCACCAAGATGTGGAAACAACCAAGTGCCCATCACAAATGGATAAATAAACTATGGTATAAGTATACTATGGAATACTATTCAGTCAATATAATAATTCTATCGAAAGGTAGCTAATGATATATTTTAGGCAAAAATATAGAAACAATAATATAGTTTAGATAATATGCATTTTAAAAATATCCTGGATAATTAGCAATGATAAATTTCATTACTGAGAAATAGAAGGAAAAAAAACTGTGCTTTATCTTTCTTTTGTCACCACTGTTAAAAAGGAGTAATATTTTTATTGGTTTTCATCATACCTGTACTTTACATCCTATTTTTTGAACCTGATTGTACTGTGGAGAGGTGATAAATTCATGGATATGAAATTTACTATTACCATCTCAGGGGAGAAAAGATAGCATTTTAATGTAAAAAGAGAAGATTGCTGAAAAAGAACACTATTTCAGCACATTGACTGATATACTACTTATAAATGTAGAGGAATTGTGTTTTGTTTTTTAGGGAGGGTTTTTGAAAGCTTTTTTGGTTTCTTCTAAATTATGGTCAAAATGAAATCACTAGAAGGAAAAGGGAGGAGTCAGTTACCGTGCGCCACCCGAGCTGATACACTCAAGTTTGAACATAACATTCTGCCCCTTACTATTAAATAGAAGGATTAATGTTCTAGAAATTCTACCTGCAGTTGAGGGATTTAAGACCTTTTATTTTTCAACAAATACTAAATTCTCATTACCAAAAACTGCAAAACAACTTGGAAAAATTGAATGAAGGAAACCAAAGTTTTGAATTAACCTATGCAAAGTCCTTGTGTTTTTCACATTTGCTTAAAATAAATTAGTGAATTTGAGATATAAAAGACTGATCATCGGTTAAGATAGAGCAGTTTCTGAATTCTACCTTTTTTCTTGTGGGGGAGTGACATTTTCTAATAGGTAAAACGACTGGGTAAAACACGTTTCCTGAAATGCTGGCAAGGAAAGTGTGAAAATGCCAGCTACAGCCTCTGTTGCCACCGGGCGTGGGTTCCCTGAAAAGCTAGTTCCCACGCCGGCCCCTTCAGCCCCGCCCCTGCGGCGTGACGAGGAGCGCCATCCTGTGTCCCTCCCTCTCATTGGTGCGGGGCGTGCCTGCGGGCGGTCTCCCGAGCCTTGATTGGCTATGGGCGAAGGGGCCAAAGTCTGGTCGGCTCTTCGCGGGAAGGTACCTGGCAGCTTGGAACCCAGACCCTGGGCGGCGGGCATGGGGAAACAGCGGGCCTGGAGGAGACTGGCCAGGGAGGGAGGAAGGAGCCAGGACCCCAAGACTCCCTGCGCCTTGCTTGGAGAAAACGCCGACAGGTGAGTCGCCCCCTACTCCTAGAGGTGGTCCTCACACCAGCAGCACAGCAGGCCGTGTCAGGGTCCCCCGCGGCTAAACTCGTGCCCGCCCGACCTTCTACTCGGCCGGCCTGGCATGGGTAGACGCCCGGTGCTGCGGGCTGAAAGTGCCTCCAGAAAAGCAGAGGTCCCACTTATGACTATGCGACCTTTTGATTGGTCCCGGAAATCCTCTTCCTTGGACCCTCATTATTCCTTGCTTATTATAAACATTGGGATTAATTTGAAATCGTCAGCAGATCATACGTGTTATAAAAGTAGGACTTTATTGAAATTAGTGGTGCTGTACAGAGGGCCCAACTAAGTATAAAAATTGTATATATTACAAGTGAATTTCATTCCTCAAAAATGTTTAAGAAACATGAAACATCAGAAGAACTCACACTGTGATTTAACAAACATTTACAAGAGCATTACTATACGAGGGCACAGGGCTCTGAGCAGGTCTCCGGAGTCAAGCTGTTGGGTTTGAATCCAAAGTCTGCTGTTTATTAGCTGTGGAACCTTGGGCAAGCTACTTGACCTGCGTGTTTCCTCTTCTTTAAAGTGAGTTGTTGTGATAATTTAATGAACTAGTATATGTGAAGAGTTTCCTGAATGCTCTGATATATGGTATTAACTCATTTATCTATATAATCACCCAGGAGATAGTGTCCCCATTTTCCTGATGTCCTATCTGAGGCAGAAAGAGGTGAAGTAACTTCCTTAAGTCACAACACTACTGACCCGGAATTAAGCCTAGGCTGTATCCAGCAGCCCACAGTTGTACCTGCTATATTAAGTTACCTAATGAACTTTTTGTTCCCTCAGTTTCAATTGGCAAATACTGATTTTTTTTCCTCTGTGGTGGACCAAATTCTTTGCTAAATACGGGAGATAAAGCAGAATAGCATTCAGACCTTGCCCTCCTAGTACTTGTAAATCTAGTACAAGTTGTTCAGGGCTGGACCACAGGGCGTCCATGAATCCTGCTAAAAACATTGCAAAATGTGGGTATGTGTCTTTTCTTTTCTAGGAAGAGTCTGTGGCTGTCAGGTTTTTAGATGGTCCAAAAGTTATCCAAAGAAAAGTGTGAAGTAGTATTGTTTTAGCAGAAGAGTTAGTGCCTAGCACGATGCCAGACACACATATTGAGCCAAAATTAATTCTTCCTGGTTGAATGAAGAACTTCCAAGAGTATGAAAGTGCTACAGCAGTAAGAGTTAACAGCAGGGTGCTGTGGAAGAGTGCCAGGCATCATCACAGCACACAGGAAGGTCACCAGCAACATCAGCTGGTGAGGAAGCAATTCACCGCAACACAGGAACGGTCTCTGCCCTTGTGGAGTATTGAGACAGAAATAACTCATCAATAGCTGCAGCTGTTGTACCAGTACCATGAAAGTCCATGATGTCCAGGAGGCTTCATTTATTCATGAAAGTAAGGGAAGTTTCCTTGAGAAAGTGGCACTTAGACTTAGGAGTTAGGGCATTTGAGCATGGAGAATATAGCCCACAGTCTTCAAAGACCACGTGCTCGGAACTAGTGCAGCACCAGGACTGAAAGGAAGCAGTTGCAGCTGGTGTAGCACAGAGAGACAAGTTCAGGTGATGGCAGAGCCCAAAAAGGACTTGCAGTCCATGGTAAGGCCCCTTTATGTTTTATTTGTCTTTATCCTAAAATGCCATTGAAAAGCTTACTGCAGAGAGATGACAAGATTACATTTGAGAAGAAGCTGGAGAGAATTCAAGTGGATAAACTGAGGCCTGGATGAGAACAAGATCTCTGGAGAGTGATTGTCAGGTAAGAAGAGGACCCCGCAGAGCAGACAGATAAAAGGGTGGCCCAAAGTACAGGAAGGAAGAAGGAGAAATGGGAGATGAGAATGTCCTACATTCTCAAGTGCAATGAGACATTTCAGGAGCAAGTGACCAACTGTACTGAAAGCTCCAGAGGTGAAAAGAGATAGGAACTAAAACTACTCATTGGCTCCAAGCACATGGAAGTTATCTTTGGGGAGAGCTATGGAAGTAAGAGGAGAAGAAAAGGAGAGAAAGAAAGGTAAGAATAGTTGAGGGGCCAGGTGCGGGGTCTCCCTCATCTCTACTAAAAATAGAAAAACTAGCTGGGTATTGTGGTGGGCACCTGTAGTCCCAGCTACTCAGGAAGCTGAGGCAAGAGACTTGCTCGAACCCAGGAGTTTGAGGTTGCCTTGAGCTGTGATGATGCCGCAGCACTCTACCCAGAGTGAGACTCTGCCACAAAAAAAAACAAAAAAAAAAAAAAGACTTAGTTGAGGAGAAGGGAAAGAATGTTTCGCTAGAGGGGCAATTAAAGGAAGATCCAAGGCAGTGGAGCATCAAAGGAGGACACAGCTGAAGGAGTAAATGCCTGAAAAATAAGACCTTAACAGTTCTCAGGCCAGGGTGGTTGGGCTCAGCACAGGAGCAACAATTAGCCTGGATAATGAAAGGTATAACCAGAGAGAAGGGGAGATAGTGGTCTGTTGATGTGATGAGTTGCTCTCCCTTCTTTGTACAGGTAGGAGGCAAAGGCACTGGTTGAGAGTGAAGGAGGGAATGGGTCAGGAGGAGGCTGTGAGTCTGAGTTGAGAAGATTTGATGTAGTTGGTGGAAATGTGAAAGAGTTTGTTTGAGGGCGGTCTGGCAGAGGATGCCCAGTATGCAGCAAAGACCAAAAATGAGCCTCTGGCCCTTTCCGGGAATTGCAAAATAGGGGAATGAAGATGGAACCTAGCTTGAAACAGAAGTTGTAGTTAATTTCTGGTAAAAGAGGCATCCTCAACCATGAGGAAAGAAAGGATTGTTCAAAATATGGTACTTGGGGATAACTATTGATAAATTCTGTTCAGATTTTCAGCTCACACCTAGAAATTTTAAATGAACTCTAGTTCCTTTAGGTGCTAACTTTTAAAATTCAAACAACAATATGGAAGGAAATTATGGATAAACATTTACTGATTCTTTGGTGCTTAAAAGCAGTAGGAATTATAAAGGAAGAGGTAACTTCCCCAACCTTCCTTTAACCATTGAAAATTAACCACTTTATCCTGGCATATGCTACAACACAAATTAACTTCGAAAACAATACCCTAAAACTAAGTGAAATAGTCCAGATACAATGTATGATTCCATTTACATGAAGTAGTGGGAATAGACTTCATAGAGACAGAAAGTAAAACAGAGGTGACTGGGGGCTGAGGAGAAAAGGGAATGGAGGGTTATTGTTTGATGGGTATGGAGTTTGTCTTTGGGATAATGAAAAGTTCCGGAAATAGATAGTGGTAATGGTTTTACAACATTGTGAATGTACTCGGTACACAGAATTGTACACTTGAAAATGGTTAAAATGGTAAATGTTACGTTATTTATATCTTACTATAATTTTTTTAAGTGACTACTTTTGTATGCTAAAATATACCATCAACATCTGAAAATGAACTAAAAATTATTCCAAAAATGAGAAGATTGTATTTCTCAATATATAGGGTTTATACAAGTCAGTTTATAGAAAGCAGAAAGACTGCAATTTAAAAAGAAAAAGGGAGGAAACAGTTGATTCACAAAAGGAAATAAAGATGGTCAAGATAATTTGTTAAGAAGACCTCAGCCTCATTTATAATAATGGAAAATGACGTTGAATTAGTGTTATATCATTTTCACATGTCAAAGTGAAAACTAGTAACTATAGCTTATGAGAATGTCAGCTGAGATAGTTTTTCTTGACATTAAATTTAGCAACTTGGCTTTTCAAATGTTCACACATCTCTTCAGGAATTAGGTCTAGGAGTTCATTCTAAAGGAAAAATAGGAAATGTAGACCAGATATTCAGCGTATATGTAAAAATTACAAATTGCCTAAATGCTCAATATTAGGAATGAATTACAAAATCATAGTATATCTACCCTATACCATGCACTCATTTTAAATGCTTACAGAGCATTTTTAATGCCATAGGTACAGTGTTAAAAATAAAAGCAGAAAATAAATTGTATATATAAAGTGCATTCCTTATGCAGAGTCAAAACATTAAAGCTTTTGACTTCTATAGTCAGCTGTGTTTGCTTATCAGAGATCAAGACGGACTTTAATTGTTCCAACAACTCACCTGAACAGGTCATAGTTCACCCTGGAGTGAGCAGGAAATGAGAAACAGCCTGATTTTCTCTTAGCCTTGTTGGGTAGGAACCTCTCTGTTGGTGGGAATACCTTGCTATGGTCAATGTGCTTCTTAGGTTTTAATGATTAATTTTCTTTAATGTATTATAACTCCAAAACCAAGCCAGCTGCTTCATCTGGCGCTTAGCCAGACAAGGGGATCTCTTCCAACCCTGAAGAACTCCTGGCTAAGTTGGATCTGCTGGGATATAGTGTGTTGGTCTCCTATGTGACCTTAAGAGATTTTCAAGGAAAATTCATAGTTTTTATAGTTTTTACTTCATAGGCTGAATTTAGAACCTAATTCCTATATGCAAAGCAGCCTTGCATTATATATTCTTTATGTCAAGATACAAACAATTGTCTTTAGGTGGTGGGATTATGAAAGTCTTCCTGTTTCCTTATACTTTTCAGAAT
Source organism: Perodicticus potto (assembly GCA_963574655.1). NCBI lineage: Eukaryota > Metazoa > Chordata > Mammalia > Primates > Lorisidae > Perodicticus > Perodicticus potto. The sequence goes on along the minus strand of CAUYRH010091483.1, from coordinate 6,625 downwards.
TTAGCAACTTATTTGTAATAAAGGCGTGTTGCTTTTATAAGCAGTTATTTTGAAAAGTATTTAAAATATTTTTTTACTTTTCAGTTACTATTTGTAAATAATATACCTCTGTTTAAAATACAGTATAAAGTCATATTACTACAAGACTTTTAGCTCCAGAAATGTCCTAGTAATGGCTACCATTACTTGAGTACTTCCAGTGTACCAGGCACTGTGCAAGTACTTGACATGCATTTAACTCTCACCATATCCCCGTAAGGAGATGCTATTCCCTCCATTATATAGCTAACTAGTGTCATTATTAATACTCATCGAGCATTTACTGTGAGGCCCTGTTCTAATCGCTGTTACTCTGTTTTATCTGAGGCCAACCACCTGACCCAAGGTTGCCCTGTAAGTTGGAACCCAGGACTGGGTGTAGGTTACAGAGCCCACACTCCTCCCCAGCATGTGGGACAGAAGTGGGAACTAACCTTGGGGAGGTCATGCAAACAGTGAGTAGGGAGTGGGGCTCCAGCCTAGATCCGCCTGTGCTTCATCATTACGCTGGACCTTCTTGTTAAAATTGATAGTAAGCCTAGACATTTTTGTTTTTTCCTGAGACAGAGTCTCACTCTATTGCCCTTGGTAGAGTGCCACAGCATCTCAAACGCTTGTGCTCAGGCAATCCTCTTGCCTCAGTTTTTCATTTTTAGTAGAGACTGGCGGGGGGCGGGGGGAGGTCTCAGTCTTGCTCAGGTTGGTCTCAAACTCCTGAGCTCAAGCGATCCACCCACCTTGGCCTCCCAGAGTGCTAGGATTACAGGCATGAGCCACTGTGCCCGGCCCAGCCTAGACATTTTAAAAAATACTTTAAGCCAGGCAAGGTGGCTCAAGTCTATAATCCTAACTACTCAGGAGGGTCAGGCATGAGGATCCCTTAAGCCCAAGAGTTCAAGGCTGTAGTAAGCTATGATTACATTCCGGCCTGGGTGACAGAGCCAGTCCCTATTTCTTTAAAAAAGTACAATGGCTTACACCTGTAATCCTAGCACTCTTAAGAGGCCCAGCTAGCCTGGACAACAGAGTGAGACTGTATCTCAAAAAAAAAAAAAATTTTTTTTTAGATGAAAATACTTTAATATTTTCATCTTAGTTAATGGTATTAGAAATTATCTGAAGAACCTCCAGTTGAACCACTTATACAAAAGCTGTGCCTACAATTATTTGTCTCTGTAAGCACTAAGTGACCATCTTTACAAAGGGTAAACCAAAATGGGAATGTTGTTCCTTACTTTTCCTAATAATCATTTATTCTGATTAGTTAAGACATGCTTGAAAGTGAAAAGTCCTCAGCATATACAAAGGCATTATTAGAGGGATGGGAAGTGTCCTCAGCATATACAAGGGTCTTATTAGAGGAATGAGAAAGGGCTTTTCTTTCAAACCTACAAAGAATAAGGGAGAGCTGGCTAGGACTGAGGCCTTTACATGCTCTGGGGTTCAAACCAATAAACTAGGTGTGTTTTCATTACCAAAGACAAAAGTATCAGTAAAGGAGTTAAAAATACACCACTCTGATACATTGACTATTTTGAGTTAAAGGTATTTGAAAAACAGTAGGTTCAAGATCATTCTGACCTCTTTTGTTTCTTAAAAGCAGATTAAATTTTCATGTAAAAGATACCCACTCTACAACAAAAGGATTAACATCCCTATCCTGAAGGACCAGAAGTCAAGACTGAAAGAATTCTGTGCAGCCTTGTTAAAATAATTTCTTTTAAGCCTCACCGACATAAGTAACTGGCTCTAACTGCTTCTTTGAGTCATTTCCTTATGAAGACTCCCATGCCACATAAATTTGTATTAAATAAATTTTATGCTTTTCTCCTGTTTGTCAATTTTATTCTCAGGCCCAGCTGGGACCTCAGAATGGAGATGGAGTTTTGCTGCCCTTACAATGTCAAAGACTATCCTGCATCAGACACAGATCATGTCACAGTGCCTAGAGATGTCAACTGGGGATCTCTGGTTAGACAATTTAAAAAGTCTGGCTCAGCGCCTATGGTTCAACAGGCTAAGGCACCAGCCACGTACACCTGAGCTGGTGGGTTTGATTCCAGCCTGGGCCTGCCAAACTACGGCTGCAACCAAAAAAAAAAAGGCCGGGCGTTGTGGCGGGCGCCTGTAGTCCCAGCTACTTGGGAGGTGGAGGCAAGAGACTTGCTTTAGCCCAGGAATTGGAGGTTGCTGTGAGCTGTGATGCCACAGCACTCTATCCAGGGTAACAACTTGAGGCTCTGTCTCAAAAAAAAAAAAAAAAAGTGTGATTACCATTCCACAGCTGACCTGATTTTCTCTAGCTCCACTGGGGCAAGTTATGTGGCATTTCTCATTTTACCTGGCTAAGACTTAATTTTTAATTCTGGATATATTAAAAGGAATTTCATTCACATAATTCATATATATATATAAAATAAAAAACTCAAAAATAACTGGCCAATGGCTCAGTGCCCATAGCACAGTGGTTACAGCGCCAGCCACATGCCCAGAGGCTGGCGGGTTGGAGCCTGGCCCAGGCCAGCTAAACAGCAATGACAACTGCAACAAAGAAATAGCCAAGTGTGGTGGGTGCCTGTAGTCTCGGCTACTTGGGAGGCTGAGATAAGAGAATTGCTTAAGCCCAAGAGTTTGATGTTACTGTGAGGTATGACGCCACGGCACTCTACCAAGGGCGATATAATGAGACTCTGTCTCCAAAAAAATAAAAAATAAAAACCGGTCCATTTTGGGTGATTACAGCAAAAATATTTACTCATAAAATTAGGCCTGGCATGGTAGTTCATGCCTATAATCCCAGCACTTTGGAAGATCCAGGTGGGAAGATCACAAGAGTTCAAGACCAGCCTGGGCAACACAGTGAAACCCAGTCTTCACAAGAAATTTAAAAATTAACTCAGTGTGGTGGTGCATACCTGTAGTCTCAGCTTCTCAGGAGGCTAAGGCAGTAAGATGATTTGAGCCCAGGAGTTTGAGGCTGTAGTGAGCTATGATGATGCCACTGCATTCTAGTCTGGACAACAGAGCAAAACCCCATCTCAAAAAACATAAAACTAGAGATGACCCTCCCACCCCTTTCTTAATAAGTAACCTGCTTCAGCTAACCATCAGTTTGAAAGTGTAAAACATTTCAGAAAACTGTAATGTGTCGCCTAAAAGGAAACAACAGTTGTAGGAAAAGGAATTTTTCAAAATAACATTTGAAGTCTGTGAACCACTGAACTCATTGTGGTCTTGCTGTTGATCTGTAAAGTGGAAGTTACTACTTCACAATGTTGTTGCAAACCTCGAATAGACAATGTATAAAGTGAAAGATGTCTAGGTAGTGAAGAGGTACATTACAATGAAGATTTTTTTTTTTTTAGACAGTCTCTGTTGCCCTAGGTAGAGGGCCATGATGTCATTGTAGCTCACAGCAACCTCAAACTTTAGGCTCGAGATCATCCTGCTTCAGGCTACTGAGTAACTAGAAGTACAGGTGTGCACCAACACACCTTGCTCATTTTTCTATTTTTAGTAGAGATAGGGGTCTCACTCATGCTCAGGCTGGTATTGAACTCCTGAACTCAAGCAATCCGCCCACCTCGGCCTCCTAGAGTGGTAGGATTATAGGATGAGCCACTGTGCCCGGCCTGACTGAATATTTTTAATATTCCACCTGACTAGTTTTCCTGTTTAATTTAAGTCCATTTTATTTCCATACTTAAAACAGCTCAAATTTGGAAGTGTATGTGTTGTAAAAGTCAACATCCTTGTATTAAAAACCTTTATTTTCTTTGGTACAATGGGTACATTTTGGGTCCTGGCACAGTGTTAGCCAGTAGATTGCAGGCACGCTGTGGAAGTTGCTAATGCCATCCCAGCCTTGCGGGCTCTGTTCTTTCAGCAAGTTGGGATCAACTCCAAAAAATACAGACCTGTGTTAGCATGCTTCACCTTTACAATTGATAGACAGTCAAAGAAAAAAAGACAATGGAAAAGCTCTATAAATTTTCAGTTGACATTAGGCAAATTCATAGATTAAGAGGCTGGGCGTGTTCAGTGGATAAAAATCCTATGTTGAAGAAATTGCAACTATTTTATAAGAACTAAGTGCTGATTAGACTGCCATAGCCAGTTTTTGGTATGCTGCCCAGAAATAATTGTAGTCCAACCGTTACTAATACTCAGAAAACTCTGGCAGTTGGTCTGCAAAAATGAGGAAGAATTAATCAAATTAATAGAGCAGTTTTCAGTTCTTTTAGGAGTTGACTCAAGAATATGGTCATTTGAAGATTTTTTACAACTTCATCTAATATTCTTTTCATAATCTTGTTAAGAATAAGCAAATGATAACAATTCTCCAAAAGAGTTATCTAAATGTAGGTGGCTCTGGGGTAACATAGAAGTTTGGCTACTAAAATGATTAAGCCAAAATTAAATTCTCCTGTAGCTATAAAGGAAACACTGGAATTTCTCCAGGAGCAAAGTTTCTTCAACCTTTGAAATTTCAACTTCTGTCCAAACTCAAAGGATTTCTTTTTTAACTTTGTCCAAGAAGTACAAAGAACAGTATTCCCTGCTCTAAAAATGCTTTTAAAAGCACAGATCATGACCTCAGACAATTAGTTTTGAAACTTCTTGCCTTTTTATATTATTCTGCAACAGTTTTAGAAAACTGAATATAGAGAAAGAATTTCCATAGCTCAGGTAAGAGAGACCCCAGTGGTTGCTGCATTAATGCCACAGACAGTACAGTACAGTATAAAGCTGAATTCCTTATGCTGGCGGTCCCCAACCTTTTTGGCACCACAGACCAGTTTCATGGCAGACAGTTTTTCCACGGACAGGGTGTTGGGTGGGTGGATGGGGCAGGAGTGGAGTCAGGCAGTGATGCTGTGTGGCCCAGTCCACAGCCAGGGGGTTGGGAACTACAGCCTTATGCTATACAGTAAAGGATGTACATCTAGCAAATCTAAATGGATCAAAAAAAAAAAAAGTTTGAAGTTAATTTTGGTAAAATTCAAGTCAAAAAAGGAAGACTATTATTTAACACTGTGGTACCACTAAATATTGAAGAGTGACTTACTAATATTTTTGCTAGCAGTGCACAGTGAAACTCGCTAGCAAAGACTTATTCAATTCAGGCAGTTTATAGGCACCTGTAATTTTAAGGACCTGCTTAGCTGCTGAGTTATGTTGAAGTTACCTCTAAGTAGATAACCTCTGACTCATGTGCTATATATTAAAATGTAAATTGCATTTATTTTAAATACAGTTGGCAACTTTGACCTTAAACTGTTATATCAGAATCATATGTAATATTAAATGGTACATCAGTGTGATATAAGTTAATCGTTTCTGAGAAACTGACAACTACTCCCTTAATTCAAAGTCGGAAGCACATTTAATCCAGGATGCAAATCCAGTCTTCCTCACTACCATCCCTGAAACACACCCTACTTAGTCTGAATTCTGTAGCTTTGTGTTAGGTAAAATATTACTAAACTTTTATACCTTTTTCTTAGAGAAAACTAATTTCATCTTGTGTTTAGAACAAAATCTTGGAGAACCAAATATTACTCGTACAAAAACAATAGTTAGAGAGGTCGGGCGCAGTGGCTCACGCCTGTAATCCAAGCACTCTGGGAGGCCGAGGCTGGTGGATTGCCCTGAGCTCACAAGTTTGAGACCAGCCTGAGCCAGAGCAAGACCTCATCTCTAAAAATAGCTGGGCATTGTGGCAGGCACCTGAGTCCTAGCTACTTGGGAGCCTGAGGCAAGACGATCACTTGAGCCCAAGAGTTTGAGGTTGCTGTGAGCTGTGACACCATGGCACTCTGCTGGTGGTGACAAAATGAGACTGTCTCAAAAAGAAAAAAAAAAAAATAGAGCCTACTTGGTCAGTTTGTATAAAATTGACCAATTATATCTCTTAGGAAACACTTACATGCATTTGTTACTTTACTCTGGTTTTTTTGTGTGTGTGTTTTGAGACAGAGTCTCACTCTCATGTCCTGGGTAGAGTGCCATGGTGTCAGCCCAGCTCGCAGCAACCTCAAACTCCAGGGTTCAAGCGATTCTCTTGCCTCAGCCTCCCATAGGTGTGTACCACCATGCCTGGCTAGTGTTTCTATTTTTAGTAGAGACTGAGTCTGTTCACTCTTACTGAGCAGGTCTCAAACTTCTGAGCTCAAATGATCTACCCACCCCACCTTGGCCTCCTAGATTATAGATGTGAGCCACTGTGCCTGGCCTACTTCCCTCATTTTACAGATGAGGAAACTGAAGCTTGGAGAAGGCATTTACCTGCTGAGTAGCAAGGCCCAGATTTATTAAAATCTGACTTCTGTTACTGTGTGAAGAGAAAGAGGATTACATATAAATTGGCATAAGAGAAGTCACCTCTACCTGACATACCAAAGAAATTAATACTAACAACAAATTAGGGGATTTTTATGCAGTTTGCATAAGTTTTCTCTATAAAATTTCTTAACTCAGACATTATCTAAGGGCGGCGCCTTGTGGCTCAGTGACTAGGGCGTTGGCCCCATATACCGAGGGTGGCGGGTTTGAACCCGGCCCCGGCCAAACTGCAACAAAAAAA
>CAUYRH010091482.1:0-11412 GCA_963574655.1 Perodicticus potto | reverse complement strand
GCAATTCCCCTGTAGCCAAAGGCAACTGGTGGGCCGACCAGGTCGCCAAGACCATAGCTACTTCAGTCACCCAAGAGCTTCCTACTACCACGTTGCCAGATCCTGGGCCCCCAACACTCCCTCTATCTCTGGAGTATGCTCTGGAGGACTTACAATGGATAAAGCAGATCCCACAGGCACACTCCCCTGAGAAGTATAATGGATGGTACATCACCTTTGATAATAAAGTGCTTGTGCCGGCAAAACTGGGATAGGAAATCATCCATAAAATCCACTCCTCCACCCACCTGGGGTCACGCTAGATGAAGGATTTGCTGCGCCACGCCAAAAATCAAGATACAAAACCAGAATACCAAAATTGATGAAGTCATAGCTTCATGCAAAGTATGTATTATGACTAACAGTGTATCTAGCCCTCACAATCCAGGGTCCAGGGAGTGTGGAACAGTGCCAGGTGCATACTGGGAAGTGGACTTTACTGAAGTTAAGCCAGGTAAATATGGATACAAATACCTCCTTGTTTTCGTAGACACTTTCTCAGGATGGGTAGAAGCATTTCCTACCAAAAACGAGACTGCACAGGTAGTAGTAAAAAAGATATTAGAGAATATAATACCTAGGTTTGGAATTCCTAATCAGATAGGGTCAGATAATGGCCCAGCCTTTGCTTCTCAGATAATGCAGAGTTTAGCAGGAGCCTTGGGGACTAATTGGAAATTGCATTGTGCTTATTGACCCCAAAGTTCAGGGCAGGTAGAGCAGATGAAGTGCACTCTAAAAGAGACCCTGACCAAATTAATCATGGAGACTGGTGGTGACTGGGTGTCTCTCCTCCCCTTTGCCCTGTTCCGGGTGCGAAACTCACCCTACTTGATAGGGAAAACTCCCTATGAAATTCTCTTTGGGAGATAATATAATCCCTAAGTTGCATTGCAAGGCCCTCACCTCAGAGGACCAGGATCTTAAAACTTGGGAAGACTATGCAGTAACTTTGCATTTTTACCAAAAGGCACAGCGACCTGATTGGGAGAAACTCATAGCTCTCTACAGCTCAGGACCGGTCCCTAAACCACACGCCTTCTGACCTGGAGACTGGGTGTATGTGAAGCATCACCAGCAAGAGGCGCTGGAGCCCCGGTGGAAAGACCCGTACGCTGTAGTCCTCATCACTCCCACTGCACTCAAGGTTGACGGTATCACCTCCTGGATACATCAGACGCACACTCGCCTAGCCTACCCGTTTGCCACCAAAGAGGACTACACTCCCCAGTGGAAACTCTGCCGGGACACTGACAATCCACTGAAACTCAAGCTGCAGAAATGCCAGGACCCCTGAGGTCACCATACGTGTATCACTTATTGACTTGCTCTGCCTTATTGTCTATTTCCCTCACTGCCAACCCCCATCATCCCATCCAAGTAACATGGCTGGTTTCTCATGTTAGCACAGGAACCATGGTCAACCAAACCTCTAGAATTCACCCTAGAGGTACTTGGCTCCCAGAGCTCATAGTAGACCTCCACAATTTATTAGGCACCACCAAACTTTGGTGTCGTCCCGGAATGACCAAGTGGATTTATGTCTGCCCCAGGCACCTTCCTGATAAGTGTGGAGGAGCGTATTACTATTTCTGTAAGTCATGGGACTCTGTCTCCACTGGGCAAATATGGTGGGATCCCCCTAGAAAAGGAGACTTGATTGAAGTAAAGCGGAAACATAAATGCTCTCCCATGAAGTCAGGGACCGTAACCCAGAAGAAAACCCCAGATGTGATAAGCTTAGTATCAACTTCACTGAAAGAGGAAAACAATCAGTAGGGTGGGAAAGTGGCAAATTGTGGGGCATACAATTGTATGACAATGCTCATACAGATCCAGGTGCTGTTTTCCACTCAGAGTCATATACATCCCAGTTAACGACAGGCCCACTGCAGTAGGCCCCAATATGGTGCTTAAGCCCCCCATTGTAGTCACCCCTAAGTCCCACAGCTCCCCTGGCTCTCCAGGCCAAGCACTCAGCACTCAAGATTTGATTCTAAACCACACCTTTGCACCTACCTCGGACCCTGATCCACTTTGGAAACTGGTTACTGCTACATACCAGGTTTTAAACACTTCCAGACCAGACCCTACTAAGGCTTGTTGGTTATGTGTAGAAGTCAGACCCCCCTATTATGAGGGAATTGCCCTAATAAGTAAACCTAGAGTCAGCTCCCAAGTTAGTGACTGCTGCTGGCAACAGTCTGGGCCACAAGTCACCTTGCAGTCCATTATAGGACAAGGAACCTGTATTGGTCAAATAGTCCCTCACCCCATATCAGCATCTATGTAATCAAACTTTCCTCTGGGATGGAACTGGGTGTGTAATTCCTGCCAACAATTCCTGGTGGGCTTGCTCTACAGGGGTTACCCCATGTTTACACGGGACAATTCTGAACCTAACCCAAGATTTTTGTATATTAGTACAGCTCATCCCCAAGCTGCTCTATCACTCAGAAGAAGACCTGTACCAAGCATATGAATGAGTTATGAGTACAATAAATAGAATTAAAAGAGAACTGGTCACTACAATAACTATAGCCATGCTCATAGGACTTGGCATAGCAGGGGCAAATACAGGAATCTCTTCCCTAGTTCTCCAGGATAAAAACTATGGTGAACCTGTGAACTGCAATAGACTTAGACATAGAAAGAATTGAAAATTCCATCTCCCATCTTCAAGAATCCCTACCTTCCTCTCTGAAGTAGTGCTCCAAAACAGGTGAGGGCTAGACTTACTGTTCCCTCAGCAACGGGGGTTGTGCGCGACCTTAAAAGAAGAATGCTGTTTTTACACTGATCACTTAGGAGTAGTTAAGCAGTCAATGGAATTAGTAAGGGAAGGTCTGCGTAAAAGGAAACTCGAACGGGAACAATCCCAGAGCTGGTATGAATCTGTGTTCAGTAAATCCCCCTGGCTCACAACCTTAATTTCAACTATAGCAGGCCCGCTTGTAATCCCATTTTCTGTTATTAACCCTTGGTCCCTCATAATTAACAAATTACTGGCCCTTATCTGAGCCAGGATCAATGCTGTCCAAATAATGGTTTTACGGGCACAGTATACTCCCTTCAGCGCTGAATTTACTGGCGACAGTGTAGAGCTAAGGCCCGTAACACCTGCTGAAGACCCATGATTGGATCTTCTATGAACTAGAAGAGGGAGGAATGAAAGAACCAAGCTGACACCATTTTATTAAAACTAACTCATTTTGTTCCACAGCCTTTCACTAATTCTACCTTGTCCCACAACCTTTGATTTGCAGCTGCACATCAAAGGTTAATTTATGGCTGCATACTGAAGAGTCAATTTACAGCTGAATACCAAAGATGATAGGCAACCTGCTTCCTTTCCCTACCCCTAGCTGCAGTATGTCCGCCCCAAGCGATAAGGGTGCCTAACCTCAGCCATCCTGTTAGTAAATATTTCCCCAGGTCAATTAACCCAGACAGGCATTGCCCAGACCCTTATGCCCCCTATCAGCTCTCCCCAGCAGTTAGCGCCCAACACGCCCTCCCTTTGTTCCTTTCTGTACCCTTAAAACTGCTCTTCCCTCTGCAGGCGAGGCTTCTCTGCCGTCCTGCTGTGTCAGGGACAGAGAGCCTTGGCTAGCTAATAAATTTGCCTCTTGATTTTGCATCGGACTTGGTCCATGGGTGACTTATAGGGGGACCCCGCGATTTAGGCACAACATCACCTAGAAGGTGTTTGGCACTCACTTTCAGAAGAAAATGCATTATTTCACTAAATAGTAAACACAGAGACAGGGCAGGTGTTTTCCATTTCTCCACTCAGCCATTCTTAGTCTATATCAGTGTTTTCCAACCTTTTTTTATCTCATGGCACACTTGAACCTATAGTTAAACTTCTGTGGCACACTGAAATTATGTTGATCAAAAAAAGAGTAAAAAAAGGAATATACTTGCTGTGCTTTGAGCATCTTTTGAAAATACTTTAATTAATGATCTTTAAAATTTTTCATGGCATACGTAAGATCCTCTCACAGCACAGCAGTGTGCTATGGCACACTGGTTGAAAATCACTGGTCTATGTGCTGGTTTCCCACCTATGGCAAAACAGCTAGGCAGGTTCCAAGTGACACATACAAACAGGGTAAAGTCCATCAGTCAAAGAGAGGGGACAGCTTAACAAAGGGAAAACCTTTCCAGACATCTCTAGGCAGACCCTCTTCCCTACAACTGGTTGCCCACTTCAACTAGTCATGGTCAAGTGCATGGGACCATGACTGGCCTAGTCAGTTGGAACTTACCTGGAGCTGAGGTCAGGTCCCTGCCCCCTGAGTAAAGGTGAGCTGGATGCCTAAACAATACTGAGGTCCTGTTTGGCCGGGAGAAGAAGAGGTCACCAGTGCAGTCAGCAGCAGAAGGGTTGGGTCCAAATCTAAAAATTCTTTTTCTTTTTCTTTTCATTTTTTAAGAGACTGAGTCTCACTCCAACACCTGGGCTATAGTTCAGAAGCATCATCATAGCTCAATGTAGCCACAAATTCCCGGGCTCAAGTGATTCTCCTGCCTCAGCCTTCTGAGTACCTGGGACTATAGGCATGCGCCATGATACCCAGCCGGTTTTTCTCTTTTTTGTAGAGACAGAGTCTCACTCTTGCTCAGGCTGGTCTCAAACTCCTGAGCTCAAGTGATACTGCCAGAGTGCTAGGATTACAGGGGTGCGCCACCACGCCCAGCCTCAGATTTGAATCTTGACACATTTGGGTGGATGAAGAAGAGAGACAGGGGAAGCTTCATAAATAAGAATGCAAAATAAGATGCAAGAATCGAAATCATTCTACTGGTTTGACGTTCTTTAGGTTAAAAGGACACAAGCTAATAAAGCAAAAAAACAGAAACAAACACAGTGCCTGGTGTCCAGGAGGGCAAGTAAGAGGACAGGCTGGCCTAGAATCTGTGATAGAAGTTCACAGGGAGGGAGGCAAAGTTAGGAGAGACAATGGAGAGCCTTGATGGGCAAGGAGAGTTCTTGTAACCAAACCCAAAGGACTCTGGACAGCCCCCACGGGTTCCTCGGCAGTGGATTGGTGAGCAGAGGGCAGCATTTTAAGAAATGGCAGTCTGGGCTCGGCGCCTGTGGCTCAGCGGGCTAAGGCGCCAGCCACGTACACCTGAGCTGGAGGGTTCGAATCCAGCCCGGGCCCGCCAAACAACAATGTCGGCTGCAACCAAAAAATGGCCGGGCATTGTGGCGGGCGCCTGAGGTCCCAGCTACTTGGGAGGCGGAGGCAGGAGACTCGCTTGAGCCCAGGAATTGGAGGTTGCTGTGAGCTGGGATGCCACGGCACTCTATCCAGGGTGACAGCTTGAGGCTCTGTCTCAAAAAAAAAAAAAAAAAAAAAAAAAGAAATGGCAGTCTGAACTGAGCCAGCAAGTGTTTTTTTTTCCAGCCGGGGCCAGGTTTGAACCCACCACCTCCAATATTGGGCTGGCGCCCTACTCACTGAGCCACAGTCACTGCCCTGAGCCAGCAATTTTAATGTTTTTAAAAGTCCAAATACTGTTTTAGTTTTATTCCCCTTTTCAGCAGGCCTGGAGCACAGAACCTGGAAATGTAGCAGTTTCCCTTTAAATGTGTCCCTGCGCAGCCCAGCAGGCCTTCCAGAGCTGCAAAACAGAAGAAAGTAGCACACGCATTCTAGAGAGTTCCAGTCGAGTTTTGCTGCAGCAATGCCAACTTTTTTTCCTTTTCAGTGAGTTTGAGTTTCTATGGGCTAGAAAAATCGGTTTTCAACTCCTCAGCACAATACCGACACTGCAGAGCAGGCAGGAAAAAGCCTCATTCCTCCCGTTCCTCTCACTCTTTCAACCGCTTCACCTCAGCTCACTCTCTGCAGGACGCTGTGCCCTCTGAGCAACCCAGAGTCCTGCTAAACCCAAGTCCAGGCAGCACGGACCTCATCTGAGGCCTGCAGGCAGGGAGCCACCTCCATCCTCAGCCTTGGCCCATTAGCCCTGGGGACTTAGTCCAGGGCTAAATTCAGCACGGCCTGTAACTCCCTGGGGGTGGGGACCGCCAGGCAGAAACGAGGTTTGGAGGTTATTCTGCCCAAGCAGTTTGCTCCACAGAGCTGGCTGATTCCATACTGGTAATTATCCAGACTGGGGGAAACCATCAGCACATTGATGGCCACATAAAATACAATGTGAAGAGGAGAGCACAGAGAGGAGAAAGCTGGAGGTCCCCAGCTAATCCAAGACAGCGTCTGCCTACAACAGCCTTCCCGTCTTCACCTTCTCCCCTAACTTGGCTTGTAGACTTCAGTCCCATATTTCAAGCCCCATCTTTCCCCCCCATACATCAGTTGGCACTAGGGTACAAGTCTGTGAGTCAGCCTCACTGACACGCCCTTACCCACCACCCAGCAAACCTTGCAGATCTGTATGAGTCCCACCCTCTCTTGGGCCTCTGGCCTTTGCACATGCTGTTCCCTCTGCCCAGTGCCTTCTGCTGAGCCTTCTTGCCCAGCTCACTCTGGATCATCCTTTAGAACGGGCTGTCACCCAGTAAGGTGTTCCAGCCCATCACGCTGGGTGAGGTGCCTTTTTATGCCCTGCCATAGTCTTCGTGTCTCCATGTGGTAAGCGTGTTGATCTGTTCTCTCACCTCTGCACTGGGTTAGGGGAGAGCTGAGCCTTTCATCCTGTACTCCAAGCTCAGGCCCTTGTTCTTTTCTTCAGGGTCTTCTGCAGGCACCTTCCTAATGCGTCTTGATACTTCCAATCCACATGCCCCCTACCCAGTTCTCCCTCTTCACTGGCTCCAGAGCTCTATCTCTAAAACATTTCATTCCCCATTTTCTTTCTTTAAAATCTTCTATTGTTCCCCACTGCCTTATTGCCCCAGTTCTGTGGCCTCAAGCACTCAAGGCCCTTGACAAACTGACCCCAAATTCATGTTCTTCTGCCATTTCAAGCCATGGGCCCATGACACAGTCAAGAGTTCCCAAAGGGGCCACAAAATGTCTTTATTCTGATTTGGCTCACAGCAAATTCTAGTTCCAAGACCAGGTGAAATGTTACCAATAAACAGCTTAACTCCTAAGCTAGAATCCATTGCTTCTTGAATTCATTGCTTGTTGGTTCAGGTTTGCTCCTTAGTTCCAGGCTGAACTCCTCCCCAGAAGTCTTAGCTGCTTCTGCAAATGCCAGCTGAAATCTTTTGAGTTGTCTTTGACCTTGTGCTCTGAGCCTAGGGTAAGCCCAGGGAGTAAATGGCTATGATTACCTCCCAACACATATGTCTCATACCTCCCCACACATACATAGAGTCACAACACACCATGATAGCCTTTCAACAAGTGTGGGCTTCGGTCTTGAGCACTGGCCAGGAACTCCATTCTCTGTTGCAGTTTGGCCAGGGGTGTGCCTGTGGTGCTCTGTTAACTCTCACACACCCTACCCACCCCCAGGGCACCGTGACCATGGAATCCACGGTGAGCAGCCCTTTTGAATATTCCTTTCCATAGTGGGATCCACTTAAGCCTTTGTGACATAAGACAAGGCTCTAAAAATCTGCTATCTGCCTTCCAACTCCTAACCCAATCTGGTGTGATTTTCTTTTTCTTTTCTTTCTTTCTTTCTTTTTTTTTTTTTTGTTGCAGTTTGGCCAGGGCTGGGTTTGAACCCACCACCCTCGGTATATGAGGCCGGCGCCCTACTCACTGAGCCACAGGCACCGCCCTCTGGTGTGATTTTCTCAGACAGCCCCTGTAGAGTGGGTAAATGTGAAGATGTGCACAGTTCTTCTCCTAACAGGCCTTCTCTAGGCACACTTCTCACTGCCCAGGCAGGGCAGCTGGAAGGACAGAGTGATGTTGGCCCTTGACAAAGTGGTCTGACCTCGGTGGAGCCTCCTCTGCAGCTGGATGCCCCCAGCATTGGGAGGGGCCCCCGGTGTGTGGCTTGCAAAGGGTGTAGGCAATAAGGAAGTGCATGATCTGTAGAGGATTTATAGGCAACAATAAGACCAAAAACAGGTGAACTGCTTTTTATTGTCAACATGAACTGGCAATGCTCCACAATGGCTGTGATAAAATACCTCTCTCACAAAATAGATTTTGGATTTAAATTCTAAATAATTTCTGTGGTTATTTTTGAGTTTTAATTATATATATTAAGCTTCAGATTAATATGTTGTATTGCTTACCATTAATTTGCATCGTTCTCTACAAAAAAGTTACTTTTAGAGGACTGCCTGTTACATTCTGTCCTGACGCACCCAGACTCACCTGCAGTCTCAGCTGCACCAGGACAAATCTGTCACAAAGAGAATGACCTGGAAAAAAAAACCCAGCAAAAATGTTTTCTGTCTCGGCGACACCTGTGGCTCAGTGGCTAAGGCACGGGCTCCATACACCGAGGGTTCAAACCCAGCTCTGGCCAAATTGCAACAGAAAAATAGCCAGATGTTGTGGCAGGCGCCTGTAGTCCCAGCTACTCGGGAGGCTGAGGCAAGAGAATCACCTAAGCCCAGGAGTTGGAGGTTGCTGTGAGCTGTGATGCCACAGCGCTCTACCGAGGGTCATAAAGTGAGATTCTGTCTCTACCAAAAAAAAAAAAAAAGTGTTCCATCTCTTTAAAATTTCCCCCATTCGTTTTAGAAACTGAGACCTGCATCCCTGCCTTGGGCAGTGGGGGAGGGGGAGCATGTCTTTGGCTCTTTGCACTGAAGGAGGTGGACCAGGTGGGTGGAGGTCAGGGCTTTGTCTTCTTAGAATCTTTAACTGCAGTTAAATGGCAATAGCCTAGAACCCAGGGCCCTCACTTTAAAAGCTCTGTGTTTCTCCTTACGTATTGGAAATGTGGTACTTTGGGATGAGAGTCTCCCATTTTTCCTTCTTTGCTGGCAAAGTAATAAACTTTTCTTTCTTCTTCTTAACCGCTTGTCATGTTCTTCTGATGCAGCCTCGAGGACAGGTCCCAAGCTTTCAGTGACAAATCCAGAAATGTCAGGATTCTCCCATGTTTCCCTAAGGAAGTTGCTTGTCCAACTTCTGGGTACTACATATATCTGCCTTTAAACAATAGAGTTACAACAAACAAACAGAACACAATGGTTGCAAAAATAAGAAATATAACTTTAGTTACTACAGTATTGCCATTCAGTACTGTCACTGGGTAACCACATAGAGTTTTTATTTGTTTTTAAAAAATTAGGAGGCCCAGTGCCTGTGGCTCAAGTGGCTAAGGCACCAGCCACGTACACCTAAGCTGGCGGTGGTTTTGAATCCAGCCCAGGCCTGCCAAACGACAATGACATCTACAACCAAAAAATAGCTGGGCATTGTGGCCGGCACCTATAGTCCCAGCAACTTGAGAGGCAGAGGCAAAGGCAGGAGAATCGCTTGAGCCCAGGAGTTGGAGGTTGCTGTGAGCTGGGATGCCACGGCAGTCTACCCAGGGTGACAGCTTGAAGCTCTGTCTCAAAAAAAAAAAAAAAAAAAAAATTTAGGAATGAAATAGAGCATGAACTTCAAGGTATAGTGTTGAAGGAGCTCAGGAAATTTCACCCCAAAATATGACTACTTGGTATAAAGAATATTTTGAATTAAGTCCCTTAGAGATTAACTGGCCATTGGAAGGGGGTTTCCCTCTATCTACACAAACATGACCGATCTGATCAGAAGATCAAAGGGGAGGGACTACTGATGACCCTTCCTCTCCCTGTTATCTCAACATATTGCAGGAAAGAAGATCAAGAATGCAAGCAGGTATCACCTAACCCTGGTGA
This sequence comes from Perodicticus potto, assembly GCA_963574655.1. Classification (NCBI taxonomy): domain Eukaryota; kingdom Metazoa; phylum Chordata; class Mammalia; order Primates; family Lorisidae; genus Perodicticus; species Perodicticus potto. Next base: position 1,613 of record CAUYRH010091482.1, on the reverse strand, counting down.
GAACCCCCAAAGTCTCGAAGCTACAGATGCTGGCGTGGATGTGGAGAGAAGGGAACACTGCAGGTGGGAATGCAAACCAACACAACATTTTTAGAAGGAAGTATGAAGAAGTCTCAAAGAACTCACACTAGATGTTCCATCTGATCCTGCAATCCCATTACTAGGCATCTACCCAGAAGAAAAAAAAAATCATTATATCACAGGGACATTTGCACTAGACTATTTATCGCAGCTCAATTTACAATCACCAAAATGTGGAAACAGCCTAAATGCCCACCAACCCAGGAATGGATTAACAAGCTGTGGTATATATACATCATGGAATACTATTCAGCCACTAAAAAAGATGGTGCCTTAACATCCTTTGTATTAACCTGGATGGAGGTGGAACACGTTCTTCTTATTAAAGCATCACAAGAATGGAGAAGCAAGAATCCCATGTACTCAATTCTAATATGAAGCCAGTACATGACTTAATACACACCCACATAAGAGAAAAACTCGAATCAATTCAAGGTGGGGGATGATAGAACAAGGAAATGGGAGAGAGGAGGAGGGAGGAGAACAGGTGTGCTCCCACTTAATGGGCACAATGTCAGGGTATATGGCACACCTCTTGGGGGTGGGACACGATTATAAGAGGGACTCTCCCTAACAAATGCAAATATTGTAACCTGAAACAATAAAACAGAAAAAAAAAAGAATGCAACCAGACCAGGCTGAAATCATTTAAAACCATCCCTCAAGTTAATTTACAAATCAGTCTGTTTTCCCATCCATTTGTCCTCCTTAGCACCATTTGCTACCCCTGACCAGAATTACCTGTACTCCTCATCTTCCCCCACTTCCCTCTAAAAGGTGTGTATGAACATAGCTGAGCTGCATTGGGTCATCACTCTCGTGATTCTTCCCATGTGCACGGTATTTGTATTTTTTGTATTAAATCATAAAGAGGTAGATCATGTATATATTAATGCATTTATGGGGTACAATGTGCTGATTTCATATACAATTTGGAATGCTTACGTTGTACTGGTTAATATAGCCCTCACCTCACTTACTTAATTATTGTGTTAAGACAATGGTACTCTATACTTAATAGATCCAAAAGATAAGAGAAATGTTTATTTCCAAAATAAGAGAATATGCACCATAGGTGTGAACGGTACTTGGAAATAACCATTTCTCTTATTAATCTGCCTTAATTGTGAGTTGATCTTTCAGAGAATTTTTGGGGAGGAGAACGTTTCTCCTCACTCCTACTGCTCAGCATAGCAGTCAGGATCTCAAAGCTGCTCTGCTGTCCTAAACGCCACAAGAATTGGAGCTCTGGCTAGTTGGCAACCTGGTTAAGATACTTTACTTACTTGTCGGACTCCTGGCTTTCCTCTCTGTGAGCTCTGGTTGAACAGACAGTGAAAGATCATTGTCCTTCCCTAATTTAAGATTGACGAGAGAAAAGTTTTTGTGAGGGATTAGTCTTGTGAAGGACTCTAGTATTGGTATGTTTTTGGTACTTTGTGGCATATGAATATTCATATTGTTTGATTCCATCTCCTCTCAGAAATAGCTTTTATTATTGTTACTGTTTGTTGTTATTCTTTCTTTTTTTT
>CAUYRH010091481.1:0-26915 GCA_963574655.1 Perodicticus potto | reverse complement strand
TGAAGTTTTGTGAGATTTTGAGGGAGGCTTGATATCTCGAGTTAGCAATAAAAGCAACATTCATAGAAGCACAGGAAAGCAACCTTAGGAAATGAGAGTTAGAGAATAAGGCACTGGATTAAGCTTTGCAGTCTAGAGGCTTATTAAAATTTGATCCTATACTCTAGATAGAGATTCTTCTTTTCCTTAAGGAAAGTCTCAGTGTATTGGTCTCACATTTTCCTCCTCATTTCCCTGGGTCAGTTGGTCATCGGGAAACTGACTGGTGGAAAGAAGGGAACCGTCCTCTCTGTTCCTTTCTCTCCATTCCCTGAAGCCCCCTTTAGTTCCTGGTGTCATCTTTCATCAGGACAGGAGCTTGGCCTCCTACTTGACCTCCCTGTCTCTTGACTTGCCAAACTCTTTCCTATCCACAGTTCATGCTGGGGCAAGGATGATCATTCCAAAACACAATTCTGACTACATCACTCCCTGGAACCTTGAGGGCACACCCCCAGCTCCTTAGCATCACATTCAAGGCCAAGGAGCGTCTGGGCTGACCTACCTTCAGCCTGATATTCCTCCCTGTTTTCTTCTACCTTCTGTGTTCTTTACTCCACACTTACTGAATTCTTCAGGTTCAGAGGTCGGCAAAATACAGCCCTGTTTTTGTCAGTATGGTTTAACTAAAACAGCCCCATTCTCCATCTGCATATTGTCTATGGATGCTTTTGTGTTATAATGGCAGAATTGAATACTTGCCACAGAGACCTTAGGCTTTTAGGCCTAAAGTTACTATCTGGCCCTTTACAGAAACAGCTTGCTGACTTTTATTTTAGGTGCCTGAAGATGCCCTCCTTCTCTTACTTTCTTTCTTTCTTTTTTTTTTTTTTTTTTTGAGACAGAGCCTCAAGCTGTTACCTGGATAGAGTGCCGTGGCATCACAGCTCACAGCAACCTCCAATTCCTGGGCTCAAGTGAGTCTCTTGCCTTAGCCTCCCAAGTAGCTGGGACTACAGGCGCCCGCCACAATGCCTGGCCACTTTTTTTTTTTTTGGTTGCAGCCATCATTGTTGTTTGGCGGGCCCGGGCTGGATTCGAACCCGCGAGCTCAGGTGTACGTGGCTGGCGCCTTAGCCCACTGAGCCACAGGTGCCGAGGCCGTTCTCTTACTTTCTATTCATTGCACATACTGTGATGCCCTTCTCTACTTTCTTCATTATTTTGCTAAGTTCCATTGACTTCTAGAACTCAGATTAGAAGCCACCTCAAAGAATGGCTTCCCCTAACTTCCTGCCTCTGAGTCCACTTAAGGAGCTACCCCTATGGGCTTCCCTCATGCTCGATGCATATCTGTTTATGAACTCTTTACAGCACTGTATTTACTGTTTGCTTGGCTATTGCTGTAGACTCTAAGCTCCTTGCAGGTAGCTATAGCATCTGAAAGCCTAAGCATAAGGCTTGGTATAAAATCAACCCTTAAAAGATATTTTCTGAACGATTATGTAAATGGTATCTTGTTGGTAGTCTATCCCCAGTATAAGTTTATGTAGACTCATACTTGCCCAAGTTCAAGTGTGCTCCTCTCTTTCGTATTCCAAATGCTCAAGTCATTTAATTGTTTGCTGAACAATTTGTCTCTGTCTGCTGCTGCTTCCGACTTTTTCTTATACAAGTTTTGCTCTTCAAAGCTTTCTGCTCTATCTGTCCCTCATCAGGGATATGCTGGTGTTTTACTGTGTTCTGATTTTTCCCCATCTGCTCCAGACTTCCAGAGTATAGATAACGTCATTTTGTGCTCTAAGGTTTGAGATAATATTGCCTCATTTTTTCTGAGCTGTTTTGTTGCAATAAGAGAGCGTGCATTTTCTTAAACTTTTTATAATCTTAGAAAAAGACAAAAAGAAGGAAAGTATTTACATACTTTCTTTTCTAGATTTGGGCTAAGAGCAAAATGTTCCAAGTTTTGTTTGTTTGTTTGGATTTTTAATTGTTGCTGGGGTGCAATTTCAATTTTCAAGACTTTGATCATGTAGCGAATTTTATGATGCCCAGTGGTGTGTGAGCATGAAACAGAGACACTAAATCCATATACAGGTGAGCTCTACAAACAGAAAGAAACCCAGAATTACTACTTGGGAGACTGCACTCAGCTGGTACTCAATTAAAGGCTACCAGTTTGAAATTCATCCCAAGGATGGTTCTGGTAAGATGCAGTGAATACAGACTGATTTCATCGAAGAAGGTCCAAGTGCAGGTTATTGCGATGACTTTTTTATGTGATACTGACATTCGTTTATTAGACTTTACTTCAAGGCTCAAGGCATCCATTCTAACTGTATCTATTCATTCTTAAGAAAAGCAAAATTTTATCCAAAATAGTACTCATTCTCTGTCTGTGACAAAGCAATACTCACAGCACTACTGATTCCCAGGGATACACTGCTGGCTTTGAGGTGTGTCCTTGCCCAGGAGTGACCTGATAAAAAAGGAAGGTCTGGATAGAAAGGAACAGGTGCAATTGGAACAGAAAATTTTTCTTCTCTTCTCCGCACAAGGAAAGTGAATCTGTTTAGAATTTAATGCAAATGCCTTTATGCATCATTGAATTCTATTCATAAAGCTTTCAAGATGTGACAACATTTCTTCAGCATTTAGGAGAGCGGTATTGAGAGTGATTAATACATCAGTTCACACTAGGTCAAGATGTCTTCTCTGAAGAAAACAATTTGTTAGTGGGGCATTTTCACAACCGCTGCCTTTGGGACATTGGTCTCCCTGGATGTGCTCCAGCGAGTCCCAAGAGACAAGGTTGTTCTCACTGAAAGTTTATTCATACGTCAGGCCAAAGAAATTTGCAGTTTTCTAAGTTCTAAATTGGTACCAATCATTCCCACAACTGAGATAATTAATCAAAGACTGAGAATCTTGTAATTGTGTGTGTTTTAGATCTTAGATTTTTCAGTTTCTTCAAAAAGGGAAATCAGTGGCATCTTAGTAATGGAACAGAGTCCTCTAATGAACTGAACGTAGGAAATTTGATTAGTAATTTGAGAAATAGTCCAGTATGTAGAAATATAAGAGTGAACAGAATAGAATTGTATTCAATTTTCTTGCAAATTATCTGTGATAATATAAATGAAAAGACTTGGGCCCAAAATGTTGAGGGTCACATTGATGGATATAGCAGGAATAACTAACTAGTGGAGGAGGCTCTCCGCAAAACAGGTAAATAGGGTTGGAATTGTAACTTTAAAAGCATCAACCTAATGAGGATAATTTCTATAAAATGAAATGCATTCATTTAAAGTATACAGTGCAATGAGTTTTGACAGATATGTGCACACATGGAATCACCATTCAATGAAGATACAGAATTTGCTTAGCATTATAATAAGTTGCTTTGTGCTCATTTTTACCTCATGACAATCTCTCCCACCCTAACATCCACTGATCTGATTTCTGTGTCTCTAGATTAGTTTCACCTATTGCACAATCTTACGTAAATTGAACCATTTGGTATGAATACTGTTTCATGTCTGGGTGCTTTCACTTAGTGTAATGTTTTTGCAACTCAGTCAAGTTGTTATGTATAAAAAGCTCCTGCTTTTAAGTTGCTGAGTTTTCAATGTATGAATATACTACAGCTTGCTTATTCATTTACTAGTTGATGAGCATTTGGGTTCAGTTTTTTACTATTATAAGCAAAGTTGTACTTATTAATAAAGTGTGGAATACTCATGTAGGAATATTTCTGTGAGCATATATTTTCACTTATTTTAGGTAAATGACTAAAAATGAAATTTCTGCATCATAGACCAGGTGCAGTGGCTCACACCTGCAGTCCCAGCACTCAGGGAGACCAGCCTGAGCCAGTGTGAGACTCTGTGTATAAAACTAGCCAGGTGTTGTGGCGGACACCTATAATCCCAGCTGCTCGGGAGGCTGAGACAAGAGAACCACTTGAGCTCAAGAGGTGGAGGTGCTGTGAGCTGTGATGCCACAGACTCTACTGAGAGTGACAAAGTGAGACTCTGTCTTAAAAAAAAAAAAAATTCCTGCATCATAAGGTCAGAATATGTTTCACTTTTTAAGAAACTGCCCAACTGTTTTCCAATGAGGTTGCAACATTTTACAGTGTCATCAACTGTATGAGAGTTCTAGTCATGCCACATTTTCACCAGCGTTTGTAAAAAAAAGTCAGACATTATAGTAGGAGTAGGATTTTCTTGTTATTAATTTAATTTGCATTTTCCTGATGACTAGTGACATTGAACACATTTTCATATGCTTTTGACTGTTGGTATATTTAATATCATTTTTGTGAAGTTGTTTGCACTGTTACCTGTTTTAACAAATGGATTAATTTTCCTTGTATTATTGAGTATAAAAGTTCTTTATTCTTGGCCAGGTGTGGTGGCTCATGCCTATCATCCTAGAACACTGGGAGGTTGGGGTGGGTGGATTGCTTGAGCTCAAGAGTTCAAGACCAGGCTAAGCAAGAGTGACACCCCATTTCTACTAAAAGCAAAAAAACTAGCCAGGTGTTGTGCAGATGCCTGTATTCCTAGCTACTTGGACGGCTGAGGGAAGAGGATCTCTGGAGCCCAAGAGTTTGAGTTTCTGTGAGCTGTGAGGCCACCACAGCAGCTCAAACGTGGGCAACAGAATGAGACCTTGTCTCAGAAAAAAAAAAAGTTCTTTATTCCAGATATAAGTCTTTTGTCCGATAAAATATTGAGAATATTTTCTTCTAGTCAGTGGCTTATTATATTTTTTATATACTAAATTTTTATTTTTATTTATATTTATTTATTTATTTATTTTTGAGATAGCGCCTCAAGCCATCATAGCTCACAGAAACCTCCAATTCCTGGCCTCAAGTGATTCTCTTGCCTCCACCTCCCAAGTAGCTGGGACTACAGGCGCCGGCCTCAACGCCCGGCCATTTTTTGGTTGCAGCTGTCATTGTTGTTTGGCGGGCCCGGGCTGGATTCGAACCCACCAACTCAGGTGTACGTGGGCTGGTGCCTTACTCCATTGAGCCACAGGTGCCAAGCCTATATCTCTATATTTCATGTGTAATTCTAGTAGACAGATTATAGTTGGGTTTTTTTTTTTAATTCGATCTGACAATCTCTGCCTTTTAATTGCTATTTTTAATTCATTTATAATTAATGTAATGATTAATATGATTGATTTAAAATCTGCTCTCTTCGGCAAGGCATGGTGGCTCATGCCTGTAATCCTAGCATTCTGGGAGGCTGGGGCAAGTGGCTTGCCTGAGCTCGCAGGTTTGAGACCAGCCTGAGCCAGAGCAAGACCTAAAAATAGCCAGCCGTTGTGGTGGGTGCTTGCAGTCCTCCCTGCTTGGGAGGCTGAGGCAAGAGAATCACTTGAGCCCAAGAGTTTGAGGTTTCTGTGAGCTGTGATGCCATAGCACTCTACTGAGGGTAACAAATTGAGACTCTGTCTCAAAAAAAAAAAAAAAAAGAAAGAAAAAAAATGAAAGAAACAAAAAAACCCAACCTTCTGGGGGTAAGGTATAAGTCTAGTAAATTACTAGATAAAGAGAACAAATTTTCCTTTTCTTTCTTTTTTTTCTTTTTGAGACAGAGGCTTACTCTGTCACTCTGGGTAGACTGCCGTGGTGTCACAGCTCACAGCAAGCTCAAATTCTTGGGAGTCAAGTGATCTCCTTGCCTCAGTCTCCTGAGTAGCTAGGACTACTGGCACCTGCCACAATGCCTGGCTAGTTTTTCGATTTTAGTAGAGACAGGGTCTCTCTCTGACTGAGGCTTATCTTGAACTGCTGAGCTCAGGCAATGGACCTGTCTCATCCTCCCAGAGTGCTAATATTACAGGCATGAGCCATAGTGCCTGGCTGAGAATATATTTTCATTTGTCATTAAGATTATAGATTTTTTTTCTGTTTTTTCCCCATATGTTTGATTCTATAAAGTAGGTTTAGGTTTCTAAATATAATGACATCTGGAGACTTTTACTAATATATTTTAACACTTTCAAATGTCTGAAGCATTTTTGAATACTCCATTGCTAAGAATTTTAATTGATCTGACTCTTCTTTGTCTCTGTATTATGAAGGGCAGTACCATGCATGAAAAATGCTGCCACAGATGTTACTTTTTTGGTTTTATTTTGTATTTTTTTTAGATAGAGTCTCACTCTGACACTCTGGGTAGCTTGCTATGGCATCATAGCTCACAGAAACCTCAAATTCTTTGGCTCAAGCAATCCTTTTGCCTCAGCCTCCTGAATGGCTGGCATTACAGGCACCCACAGCAATGCCTTATTAGTTTTTTCTATTTTTAATAGAGGTGGAGTCTCCCTCTTGCTCAGGTTAATTCTTGAACTCATGAGCTCAGGCAATCCACCCACCTTGGCCTCCCAGAGTGCTACTATTAGAGGCGTGAGCCACTGCACCTGGCCTTATAAAATTTTTTTACGTATTATTTTCTCTTAAACTAAAATGTGAATTACTTGGCTTGGCACCTATAGCTCAGTGGCAAGGTTCCCGCCACATGCACTAGAGCTGGCAGGTTCGAATCCAGCCTGGGCCTGCCAAACAATAATGACAACTACAACCAAAAAATAGCCAGGCATTGTGGTGGGCACCTGTAGTTCCAGCTACTTGGGAGGCTGAGGCAAGAGATTTCCTTGGGCCCAAGAGTTTGAGGTTGCTGTGAGCTGTGATGCAACAGCACTCTATCAAGGGTGACATAGTGAGACTCTGTCTCAAATAAATAAATAAATAAATAAATAAATGAGATGTGAATTACTTAGGGATAGAGATCATGTCCTTTTTTTTTTGGACTGACAGATTCTCACTTTATCGCCCTTGGTAGAGTACCGTGGCATCACATTGCTCACAGCAACCTCCAACTCCTGGGCCCAGTTGATTCTCCTGCCTCAGCCTCCTGAGTAGCTGGGACCACAGGTGCCCACTACAGTGCCTGGCTATTTTGTTGTTGCAGTTCGGCCAGCCTCAGTATATGGGGCCAGCTCCCTAACCACTGAGCTACAGGTGCCGCCCGAGATTATGTCCTATTTACATTTGTATCATTACCATCTTCCATTCAATTTTACAAGGGGTTCTAAAAAGAATAGATAATATTTATTCAGCATTTCCATATCTTACATTGATATACATATAAGTGCTTTCAAGTTTACCACACATTAGCTTTTTGACCTAGAAGTTATTATAAAATTCTTTTTATAGGTAAGGAAACTGAAATACAAGGAGATTAAGTAACTTGCCCAGGATCATGATTCAATAAGTGTAAGGAACACATCTTTTTTTTTTTGCAGTTTTTGGCCAGGGCCGGGCTTGAACCCACAACCTCTGGCATATGTGGCCAGCACCCTACCCCCTGAGCCACAGGCACCACTCTGGAACACATCTTTTAGGAGTAAATACCTGACTAAAAAATGATTTCTGAGGAAAAATGATCATCATGTATGTACCAGTAATTAAGCCATGTGCTTAAACTAAAGCTTGTTTTTGAGAGGCAGAAAAAGCCAGAGAGATGACTTAGATCACATAAAAGTTAGATGACAGAAAAGGACCAAGAAATCTGGTCTTTAATACAGATTTGGTTGGAAACTCATTTGGTGCGTGTTCTTTATTTCCTTGCTTGGTGCCCAAGGCTTGCAATAAACAAGGTATTTTGTAGCTGTCTCTGGTATTCTAGCAAAGTACTTTTCCATAGAAAGGAAAAAAAAATCTACTTTTTTGTAATGAATTTAATCATATGATACCAATAAATTAACAGATATAAGTAAGCACGTATAATATTATAACAATAATGATGATCTTATTAATAATATTGTGTGTTATATGTTTTTTAAAAATCAGGCTTTAAGTACACTTCGTGACAGGTTTCTTGGCAGTATTTAATCAAGGCACTTTTTTTTTTTGGCTTTTTCTTTCTTTCTTTTTTTTTTGGTTGTTGTTGTTTGAGACAGAGTCTCAAGCTGTTGCCTTGGGTACAGTGCTGTCACAGCTCACAGCAACCTCAAAGTCTTGGGCTTAAGCAATTCTCCTGCCTCAGCCTCCCAAGTAGCTGGGACTACAGGCATCCACCATAACACCGGCTGTTTTTTTTTTTGTGGTTTTTGGCCACGACTGGGTTTGAATGCACCACCTCCGGTATATGGGGCTGGCGCCCTACTCCTTTGAGCCATAGGTGCTGCCCAAGACACTTTTTTCAATTTATTTTTTTAATTAAATCATAAACACATAGACCTCAAGGTACTCCTTGAACCCTCGCAATTAATAGATTTCTTGGTCACTGGCAAGACACCAGTTACCAAGATCATTGCCTGGCTCTCCATAAGCCACCATTCTCAGGATAATCTGTAAGATTTATCAAAATGCATATTGTTGAACTTGACCTCCACTGTTGTAGATGTGGTAGGTCTGGTGCCTGAGAATTCCCATTTCTAACTTATTCCTAGGTGAGGGTCAAACTGTTAACCTAGGATGCAGACTTTGAGAAGCAATATACTAACCAGTAAAGTCATTGATGTGTCTCTTTTTTCAGATGTTTTGTGTTTACAAAAACATAAATGAAAGGCTTTAACATGAAACTTATTATGAAAGGAATTCATTGAAACCCCCTAATTTTCTTACATATAATATGTACTTATTGCTTAGACATGGCTGCATTTGATGACCAATTCCTTGGCAGTATGAGGTTAGTACAGTCTTACAGCTCATTCTGGCTTTTAGCTTTAATGCATGCAGTGATGACCTTGGTTCCCCATCTTGGTGCCCACGTGATCCTTGGACTCTGTCAGCAGAGGCTCTCAGTCTCAGTGGCTCTTGTTATTATACCAGTGGCCTTGCTCTTCCCACAGCAAGGTCTTTTCTCCCAGATATCTTCATGCCTTATACACTCACCTCCTTCAAATCTTTATTCAAAGATCACTTTCTCAGAGAAGGCTTTCTTAACCTCCTTGTTTAAAATAGAAACACACCCTCTGGAATCCCTCTTTCCCTTCTCTGCTTAATTTTTCTCTATAACTTTTGTTGCCTGGTAACTTTTCCTGTATTTTACTTAGTGTATGTTTCCCACTGTAATTTAAGCTCAGTAAGGGCAAGGGTTTCACCTGTTCTGCTCATTGGTACATAGTAGGCAATCAAATATTTGGTAAAGAGATGACATGTGTATGTAAATGTATTGTATTGCTCAGTGATGAATTTAACTATTTTGCTCTACTCTGCACACATTATTAAAGCTTTATATTTCTTTGATCATGTTCTACCTGAAGTCAGGTGCCATGCTTCTAGGTCTATTTGAGATTCTCATCAAGACATCTGCCCAAAGGGATGGGGATGATTTGTACCTTGTTGTTACCTGGCATGGCTCCACTTCTGGATGTATCCATTCCTATTTACTGGTCAGAAAGACGAACTTCTTCCAACAACTTCTATCTTCTATCCTACTAATGCTCTCAATGTTATCATCTTTGACCATTTCTGGAAATACATCACATTGGTCATTCCTGTAGCCTTAGCCTATCCCCACTACTATAGTCCTCCAACTAATTTTTTTTTTTTGAGACAGTCTCAAGCTGTCACCCTGGGTAGAGTGCCTTGGCATCATAGCTCACAGCAACCTCCAACTCTTGGGCTCAAGCGATTCTCTTGCCTCAGTTTTTCTACTTTTATTAGAGATAGGGTCTTGCTCTTGCTCACACTGGTCTCAAACTCATGAGCTCAAGCAATCCACCTGCCTTGGCCTCCCGGAGTGCTAGGATTACAGGCGTGAGCCACCGCGCCTAGCCCAACTAATATTTTTAAAGGCCATCTCCTATTAGAAACTAATTGTTATTTTAACCTATATCTTTTTTCTTATCCCTTATCCAAAATGTTTGGGACCAGAAATATTTTGGATTTTGGAATATTTGCATTATGCTTAGTGGATGAGCATCCCTAATCTAAAACTCTCAAATCAGAAATGCCCCAGTGGCACTATCTTAGGCTTCTGGCATATCAATATGCAGCTCTGTTCATGCAGAATGAATGTGTTGAAGAAATGTTGTGTGATGTACTGTACACTCATGTCAAGTTGCCCTTAGTTTTAAAGGCACTATTCTGTACATCGTCTCTCTCAACACTTCCTTGACCTTCTCATTCCTCAAGCTATAGATAAAAGGGTTCAGAAGGGGGGTCACCACGGTGATGAGAACAGCCGCTACCTTGTCAAAATCCAGTGAATAGTTCTGATTAGGTCTCACATACACAAAGATGTTGCTACCATAAGCAATGGAAACAAGAGTGATGTGAGAAGCACAGGTAGAAAAAGCTTTTTGACGGCCCTGGGCTGAAGGGATGTGCAGGATGGTAGAAATGATGTAGGTATAAGACCCAGCAGTGAATGCCAGGGAGCTGAGGATGATAAGGGCTGAGAGGAGAAAGTTTATCTTCTCAATGAGGCGAGTCTCTATACAGGCCACCTGTAGAAGGGGGGCAATGTCACAGAAAAAATGATTAATTTCTTTCCTACAGTAAGGTATCCTTGTCACTACGATGGTTGGAACCAACACAGACAGGAAGGCCCCCAGCCAGCAGCTCAGAACCAGCAAGAGGCAGGCCCTGGTGCTCATGATGATGGTGTAGCGCAGGGGGTTACAGATGGCCACGTAGCGGTCAAAGGACATCACTGCCAAGAGGATAAACTCCACTGTCCCCAGAAAGAAGTAGAAATATGTTTGTGTGATGCAGCCAGCAAAGGAGATGGTCTTATTCTCTCCTAGGAGGCAGACTAGCAATTTGGGGCTAACAACAGTGGTGTATAAAATATCCAGAAAGGACAAATTGCTGAGGAAAAAGTACATTGGGGTTTGCAGTCGACGATCGGTCCATATTAGGGAGATGATGATAATGTTTCCTGTTGCTGTTAATGTGTAAGTCAACAAAAGAACCACAAAGAGGGGTATTCGAACCTCCAGGAGACCTGGGAAGGCAATTAGGTTGAATTCAGTCATTGTGCTCCAATTTCCCATGACTGCTACCATGAGGCAGACAGGGTTTCCCTGAAGAAATAAGAAAAGGAAAATTCGCTTAGGTCATTTTATAAATATCTGTGCCTTACACTGGGAGATGAGTCACGGCATATAGTCCTCTGTTATTGTTGTGCCACTGTGAGAAAGTCAAAACACTATCTAGACCAGGGGTGGGGAACCTGCAGCCTTCAGGCCACATGTGGTCCTTAAGTACAGACTTTGGACTGAATCCAAACTTTGCAAATCCTTTTATTTTTATTAATACATTCTATTTGTCTTTTATATTTCTTATTTTATTTTTAAAATGAACATATTTAAGATACCAAAGAATAAAATAAATTTCAATGAAATAATTCTCTCAGGTTGTTGGCATAATTAGAACATTAGTTAGCCATAAGGGCTAAATTGACAATTGCTATGCTCGTGATTTAGTTCTAACTTATCCTGCTTGACTGGTGCCACTACTGCATGAAGTCTGTTGGTGAGAATTTAAGAGTCAAGTGCACCAGTCTGTTACCAGCATTTGACAATGGTGCACTGTGTTTCTGTTAGAAGTGAAATTTGTGAATAGTTGCACAGTTTAACATTTTTTTTTTTAAATTAAGTCATATATTCATAGATCATGAATACATTTATGCCTTTATGGGATTCAATGTGTTGATTATATGTACAAATTGGAGTGCTTACATCCTACCAATTAATATAGCTTTAATCTCATTTTTTTTTTTTTTTTTTTTTTGACACAGAGCCTCAAGCTGTCACCCTGGATAGAGTACCATGACATCACAGCTCACAGCAACCTTCAATTCCTGGGCTCAAGAGAGTCTCTTGCCTCCACCTCCCAAGTAGCTGGGAATACAGGCGCCCGCCACAACGCCCAGCCCTTTTTTGGTTGCAGCCGTCATTGTTGTTTGGCGGGCCCGGACTAGATTCGAACCCGCCAGCTCAGGTGTATGTGGCTGGCGCCGGGCCTCATCTCATTTTCTTAATCACAGTGTTAAGACATTTGTCTGCACTGCTGGTGGGAATGCAAGCTAGTATGTTCCTTTTGGAAAGAAGTTTGGAGAACACTCAAGGATCTAAATGTAGACCTGCTGTTTGATCCTGCAATTCCTCTACTAAGTATATATCCAAAAGACCAAAATTCGCTTGGCAACAAAGATATTTTTACCAGATTGTTCATTGCAGCTCAATTCATAATTGCCAAGTCTTGGAAGAAGCTCAAGTGCCCATCAACCTATGAATGGATTAATAAATTATGGTGTATGTATACCATGAAATACTATGCAGCATTAAAAAAAGACGGAGACTTCACCTGTTCTATGTTTACACGGATGGAGCTGGAAAATATTCTTCTTAGTAAAGTACCTCAGGAATAGAAAAAAAATATCCAATGTACTCAGGAATACTATAAATCCAATTTATAATCACTCACACTTTCATATGAGAGATGAATCACAACTATAGCCCAGTATGAGGGAGGGAAGGGGAGAATGAGGGGAAGAGAGGGTGGTGGTTCAATAGAGGGAGGGTTAATGGTGGGACCACACCTCTGGAGATATTACAAGTGTACAAGTCAAATCTATTAAGTAATAGACAGTATTTTTTAATCATGTCAAAGACCAAGAAAATGCTGAAGGAACAAAACAGATTTTTTTAATAAAGATTGGGAATTGCCATCTTATCTTGTTTCTGCTAAAGATGAGACAATTTGCTTGCTTTGTATACGGCAGTATCAACATTGAAGAAACTCAATGCTCATCAGCATACTAACACTTATAAGGCCCATAATATTTTAAATTAGAGAAAGAGGTGCAAAAGGTTATATTGTAGAAATTAAAAGATGAAAAGCAAAACCAAAGATGAGGCTCGGCACCTGTGGTTCAAGCTGCTAAGGTGCCAGCCACATACTCCTGAGCTGGCAGGTTTGAATCCAGACTGGGACCTCCAAACATCAATGATGGCTGCAACCAAAAAATAGCCGGGCATTGTGGTGAGCACCTGTAGTTCCAGCTACTTGGAAGGTGGAGGCAGGAGATTCACTTGAGCCCAGGATTTGGAGGTTTCCGTGAGCTGTGATGGCATGGCACTCTACCCAGGGTGACAGCTTGAGGCTCTGTCTCAAAAAACAAAAAAGCAAAGATGATTCTTTCCAGCAGCAACAAAACCTGAAAAAATGACCAGGCGTTGTGGCAGGCACCTGTAGTCCCATCTACTTGGGAGGTCAAGGCAAGAGACTCACTTGAGCCCAGGAGTGGAGGTTGCTGTGAGATGTGATGCCATGGCACTCTATCCAGGGTGATAGCTTGAGGCTCTGTCTCAAAAAAAAAAAAAAAACAAAAAAAACCCCTGAAAATAATGAAACTGAAGCAACTCATAAAGTTGCTCATATATTGGGGAAAAAAGGGAAGCCATTTTCCCTTTGTAGTGATGTAGAAATTGTGAAAGAATGTATTGTCAAAGTTGTATGATGCTTAGACCCTGCAAATGTTTCAAAGTACAAAGAACTGCCTCTTTCAAGGAGAATCATAACTGATTGGCAGCATGAATCAGCCTTCAGCTTAGCAGAACAATTTCATGCAATACTTCAAAATGAAAATATGTATTATTCCATCACTTTGGGTGAATCAACTGATACTACAGACTCGGCACAGGTCTTATGCATCATTTCGGTTCTAACAGAAGATTTTCATTGCTATGAAGAGTTACTTGCTTTGGGCACACTTGAGAACAGAACATGGGTTTAGATATATTCAACAACTTTTAAGATAAATGTTGTGAAATTGGATTGAATTTGGTAAATTTCGTGAGTATAGTATAGATGGTGCATCTTCTATGACACAAAACACAAAGAGTTTATTGCACAGATTAAAAAAATACATTAACAGATCCTTGGCTCGGCTCCCATAGCTCAGTGAGTAGGGCGCCGGCCACATCAGCCAAGGCTGGTGGGTTCAAGTCTGGCCCAGGCCTGCTAAACAACCACAACTGCAACCAAAAAATAGCCAGGCATTGTGGCGGGTGCCTATAGTCCCAGCTTTTTGGCGGGCTGAGGCAAGAGAATCGCTTAAGCCCAAAGGTTGAGGGTGCTGTGAGCTGTGACTCCACAACACTGTACCGAGGATAACATAGGGAGACTGCCTCAAAAAAAAAAAAATTAACAGATCCAGATGCTCTCATTTCTTTTCATCGTATCATACATCAGCAAAATCTCTATGGTAAAGCTATCATTGAAAGTGATACTTTGCGACACCTTGTAAGCATTGTTAACTATATTCACACAAATACAACATGGCATTGTCAGTTTCATAACAGGCTAAAGTTTAAAGGTGAGATATTCAGTATGGATCTACTGTATTATTCTAAAGTGCATTGGGCAATAAAAAAGAAAAGAAAAGTACATTGGCTATACAGGAACAGGTTTTAACCAAAATTTTATCTCTGCAAGAACAGATACATTTTATGAAAGTAGATTTTTATAGGAATGCATCATTTCTGTTGTCATAACATGTTAAATCAAAGTAACTTGAATATTTCTTTGCCAGGTAAAACTAAGTCTATACATGATATGTGGCAAAACATCCAAGCATTTTGAAAAATGCTATCTTTTTCCAAAACAATTTTTGCAAAAGAAGATTTTGGATAAACTTTTTTTTTTGGATAAACTTCGGGTAAAATTCAAAGGTTGTTGATGAGCAGGATGATATACGTGAATCATTTGAGGAATACACAGCTGTTATAGACATATTCAATGGAGAACACAATGAAAGGTCTGCTGACTTTGAGAATCATGACACTCAAATTAGCATTTCAGCCTCACCTAGCTGATAGTATCAAGGCATCTAAAGAACTGCAGATGGAATTGCTTGAGCTCTCAGCAGATGATATTTTAAAGCATTGTTTGAGCTAAGAAAGAGCCAATAGAAATTAAAAAAAAAATGCAATAGATTACCCACACCTTCAGCAACATGACTGAAAAATGTTTTCTTGCTTTTCAACTTCTTCGTGTTGTGAATCTACATTCTTCTACCCAACCAAAATCAAGATGTCCTTAAGGTCACAAATGACTGATACCAACTAGAAGACCAAGTGAAAATGCAGATCTCCATGCTGTAACCAAATATTCAAATGCTTTCCAACAAAAAACAGACACAGCAAAATCGCTGAAAGGTTACTTAACTTTAAAATTAAGAAATAATTTTCATTTTTTGAAATTACATAGTAAATCTACATAGTAGTTTTCTTTTTACAAAATAATGTGCATTTAAAAATATATCTCATTGAAGTTTCTTGAGTGCAGCCTTATTTACATCTAAATGCAGGCCTCCCACATGAAAATATCCCCTATCCTTGGTTTAGACACACTTTTTTCTATAAAATGATGCATAAGACTATATAAGAAATTCCAGTCTTCTTTCTGGTTATACAATTCTATACCTTCTCATTAAATAACATTTCTATTCTTTCCTGCTCTTCCAGCTTCATTTTCCCAGCTACAACCACGAATATTCCACCTTCAGCTTAGCCTGTCATTAGAAAGACAGAATAAGGGGCGGCGCCTGTGGCTCAAAGGAGTAGGGTGCTGGCCCCATATGCTGGTGGTGGTGGGTTCAAACCCAGCCCCAGCCAAAAACTGCAAATAAAATAAAATAAAATAAAATAAAATAAAATAAAATAAAGACAGAACAAGAATACAAATCCTTATCTAAACCAGAGTCTTCTCTACTCACAGAGACAAACCCATTTCTTCCTCTCTGTGGTGGTACTTTATCTTTATAAAGCTTCTTTCTATCCTGCAATAAAGGTTGCTATGTGGAATTGCTTCCTGGCTGTGATTACTCCATCACACCAGCCCTGCTGTGGTTCTTCCAAGGAAGGAGATAAAGGCCAGGACAACTCTCCCTACCCACCTTAACAAAGGTTGATTTTGTTTTTTCTGTATTTGGAGATCTCAAGAATCTCCCAGTTTTAAAAGTCTTTCCTTAGCATATATAGGTCTGTGGAAACAGTCCAGAGATATGAAAAAGGAACAATGGTCCCTAGTTTCTATTAATTGCTTTAGATGACACTTCCAAAAGAAATAATGGGTCTCTATCTTGTCTTTAGATTGTGCCCTGTGTCTAACACTGCCCTCCTTCAAGTTCTATGATGTATGTACCATAGACATCATATGTCTGGCTGATCATTTGGTAGGGCAGTAAATAGCGTGATAAAATTACCAAAGTACGAATTATACACAGGAAGGTCAAGCAGAGAAAATTCGACTTATTTAACTTACGTAATCAGGTGAAATCATAAAGCTGTATTTCAAGATCCTCCAATTCGATCTTTATCTCAGTATCTGAGCAATGATTCTTTTGCCTAGAATTTCCCATTTCATTTTCTTGTTTTTTTCCCTCCATTTTTAAAAATTTGTATACAGAGGGTGCCGAAAAATGTTATGCATTTTTATTTTATTTTTGTTTATTAAATCACAGCTATGTACATGAATTCTATTATGGGGTACAATGTGCTGGTTTTATATACAATTTGAAATATTTTCATCAAACTGGTTAACATAGCCTTCACCGCATTTTCTTAGTTATTGTGCTAAGATATTGATATCCTACCCTTAGTCGATTTAACATGTACCCTTGTAAAATGCACCGTAAGTGTGGTCCCACCAATTACCCTCCCTCCACCCACCATCCCCTCTCCTCCTCGCCCTCTCCTCTTTCTCCTTCATCTTGGGCTATAGTTGGGTTACAACTTTCATATGGACACATTTTAAGAAAGAAAAAAATAAAACTGTATGAAATTTGTAATACTCGGGTCCCATTTGACTTCTGCAATTACAAGAGGTGCTCAATGTGACTTGTTTTCATTTATCTTTTGTTACCAGTATATATTGAGTATTATAATTTTAATACAGTTTTTTCCCTTCTTAAAATGTGTAGACAGTTTTTGGCACCCTCTGTACATTCATGGGTACGAGAGTAGTTTTGCTGCATTCTATATTGCATTATGGTGAAGTCTGGGCCTTTAGGGAAAAAACATACATTAGTGAAAGAGCACACACCCGACTCATCAAAGAAGCTTTCATCATCCCCTCCCCTCCCACCCTCTCCACGTCTTCAGTGTCCATTGTTCCACACTCTGCTTCAATGTGTACACATTATTTAGCTCCTACTTCCAAGTGAGAACATGCAGTATTTGTCTTTCTGATTTGTTTCATATAAGAAAAGTTCCATCCTCAAGTCCCCTCCATGTTGCTGCAAAAGACACAATTTCATTCCTTTTTATGGCTTAATAATATTCCAGTGTGTGAACATACCACAATTTTTTTGTTCAATCCTCTGTTGATGGACATTTAGGTTGATTCCACATCTTCACTCTTGTGAATAGCAACACAATAAACATTTGAGTACAAGTATTTTTTTTATATGTTGATTTCTTTTCCATTGGGTCAATAGATCCCCAGGAATAGGATTGCTGGATTGTCTGGTAGTTTTATTTTTAGTTTTTTGAGAAATTGCCATACTGTTTTCCATAGAGGTTGCATTTTCACCAACAATGTATAAGAATTCCCTTTTTTCCACATCCTTGCCAATATCTGTTGTTTTGTCTTTGTAGTGATAGCCATTCTGATTGCTGTACAATAACGTCTCATTATGGTTTTAATTTGTATTTCTCTAATAATTCCTGATGTCATATGCTTGTTGGCCATTTTTATGCCTTCTTTTCAAAAACGTCTATTTGTGTCCTTTATTCACTTTTTAATGGCATTATTGGTGTTTTTGTAGCTGTTGTTGAGTTATTTGAGTTCCTTATAAATTCTGGATATTAGTCCCTGTTGGATGTATAGTTTGCAAATATTTTCTCCTATTCTGTAGGTTGTCTGTTCATTCTGCAGATTATTTCTTTTGCTGTACAGAAGCTTTGTAGTTTAATTAAGTCCTATTTGTCCATTTTTGTTTTTGTTTGCTTGTGCATTTGCGGTTTTAGTTATTAATTCTTTGCCTACACTAATGTCTAGAAGAGTGTTCCCTAAGTTTTATTCTAGAATTTTTATAGT
Organism: Perodicticus potto; assembly: GCA_963574655.1. Lineage (NCBI taxonomy): Eukaryota > Metazoa > Chordata > Mammalia > Primates > Lorisidae > Perodicticus > Perodicticus potto. The sequence goes on along the minus strand of CAUYRH010091481.1, from coordinate 8,851 downwards.
TTTAGGATTTACTTTCAAGTCTTTAATCTTCCTTGAATTGACTTTTATGTGTGGTGAGTGGTAGGGGTTTAGTTTCATTCTTCTGCATGTGGCAATCCAATTTTCACAACACCATTTATTGAGAAGGGCATCCTTCCCCCAGTGTATGTTCTTGTTAACTTTATCAAAGATATGTCACCTGTACGTATGTGGCTTTATTTCTGGGTTCTCTATTTTGTTCCAATGACCCATATGTCTATTTTTATACCAGTACTGTGCTATTTTAGTTACCAAGTCTTAGTATAACTTGAAGTCTGGCAATGTAATGCCTACCTCCAATTTCATTTTAAAACTATCCACGCCTTACCCTGACCTCACTGATTTCTTTGCCTCAATCTCACCTAGCAGCTTTTTATAATTAAGTTAGCAGCTACCCCTCCCTCGCCTTTGCTACTTATTGTGGCCACTTCATTTTCCTTTTCCAACCTCCCTTCTTACCCCTCCAACAAGATAAAGAAGTTTGCCCTCTTATTTTATTTTTTATTTGACTTTTTTCTTTATGAGAATGATATTTTCAGTACAAAAGATTTATAAGTACAAATGCAAAAAAAAAAAAATTAAAATCTGTAATCAAACCTCTTTGAAATACGATGATTTTTTGTATATAGTTCTAGGCTGTTTTTAGGTATAAATTACCTACAAAAGTATCTAAAATAAATCATACTAGCAGATTATTTTATGACCAGATTTTCCCCTTTCTTTTTCTCTCTCCCATTTTTCTTTCACGGCACATCATTTTTCACGTCCATTACTAGAAATCTACACAATTCTTTTTCAAGGTCATATAGTATTTGATTCTAGAATGGGGCTGTGATATATTTAGCCAGTTGGTTAGTGTTGGAAGTTTAGATGGTTCACATTTCTTGCTTGACTGGATAATGATCAAATATTCGTCTATATAAATCTTTGTGCAGTTGTCTTACTAATTCCCAAGAATTAAAAAGAATTTCAATGTGGGGCAGCACCTGTAGCTCAGTGGGTAGGGTGCTGGCCACATACACCGAGGCTGGTGGGTTCAAACCCAGCCTGGGCCAGCTAAAAGAACAATAACAACTGCAACAACAACAACAAAAAAAAATAGCTAGGTGTTGTGGTGGGCGCCTGTAGTCCCAGCTACTTGGGAGGCTGAGGCAAGAGAATCACTTGAGCCCAAGAGTTTGAGGGTGCTGTGAGCTGTGATGCTACAGCACCCTACCCAGGGTGACATAGTGAGACTCTGTCTCAAAAAAAAAAGGAATTTCAATGTGATGTTTGCCCTCACTATTTCTATCTTTAATTTTTTTTTTTTTTTTTTTTTTGAGACAGTCTCAAGCTGTCGCCCTGGGTAGAGTGCCATGGCGTCATAGCTCACAGCAACCTCCAACTCCTGGGCTTAAGTGATCCTTTTGCCTTAGGTTTTCTATTTTAGTAGAGATGGGGGTCTTGCTTTTGCTCAGGCTGGTCTTGAACTCTTGTGCTCAAGCAATCCACCCGCCTCGGCCTCCCAGAGGGCTAGGATTACAGACGTGAGCCACCGCGCCCACCCTTAGTATTTCTATCTGTTATATAAAAACTCAAGAAAGACTTGGGCTTATAATATTAGATTTTACCTTATCAGAGTGGTTGATAATGTAAAATTACTTAAGAGAGTTCTCTCAGGGGTTCTTAGTCTAAGGTAATAATTCTATATCACAGCATGGCCCGGGTAGCTGATGCTTTAATAGGACTGAAAAGCTATGCTTTCTCATTTTTAAAATCTTCTTTTATGTTTTGGACTTCAATTTTCTCATCTGGAAAATTAGAATGCTGAAATACCTATTAGTAAAGTTCATTCCAGTCTTAGAGTCCTGCTGTCAGTTACTTTTCAATTTCCAAATCCACTCAAAGATTCTAACTTCCTTTATTCTTTAGTAAAGAAAAACTTCTGAACAATTTTCTAAATTACCGCGCAGAAGAAGCTAATTATGGATATATAGAGCAATATAAAAGCATGTGAAATCACCTGTGAGCTTTCTGTATGAGCTATTATTATTATCTGTTTTATTGTGTTATTATTCCGTTATGTTGTTGAATAGAAAAATAACAGTTCACATTTTAATTCAAGTATTAATTAGATAAATGTGAGATGTTTTAAAGAACTGGATTCCAATTCCAGTTTTTACCACTTCTAGCTCTGTTCTATTGAATCAAATTCTTCACCTCCAACTCCTTGCTTCTTCATCTGAGAAGTAAAGATAATTATAAGATGCAAGATGACCTGCCATGAGATTTAAGTTAAATCCTCTATGTGACACTTCCTAGCAGATTCTTGCTTTAAAAAAAAAAAAAAAAAAAGCGATTCTATTCAGAAAGGATTGAGATGAACTTAAAGGAAATGAACAATTAAAGCTAATTGTTTTCTACCTGATTAAATAACAATGAATTGTGAAAAGTATAGTTTGTAACTGTGGAATATTTTTAAAGCTTACTTAATCTGAATCCCTCCAGATTGTCACTGGACTCCATTAACAATGTTGACAGATTAGAAAGACTATAAGCAGAGAAGTTAATTTGACAGAAGTTATTATGTTAGTAAATAAACCATATGTGAAAAGGTATACATACATTGTACAAATTGTATAAGGTAATGTACCATTTTCCCAACATGTTTTATACATGCAGATGTAGTAAGAGACTCAAATTTTCAGTGTGGTATTTCCATGAAGTAATTCTAAGCATTGCACTTTGAATTTATTATTATTATTATTATTATTTTTGAGACAGAGTCTCAAGCTGTCACCCTGGGTAGAGTGCTGTGGCATCACAGCTCGTAGCAACCTCCAACTCCTGGGCTCAAGCGATTCTCCTGCCTCCGCCTCCCAAGTAGCTGGGACTACAGGCGCCCGCTACAAAACCTGACTATTTTGTTGTTGTTGTTGTTGCAGCCATCAGTTGTTTGGCGGGCCCAGGCTGGATTCGAACCCACCAACTCAGGTGTATGTGGCTAGTGCCTTAGCTGCTTTAGCCACAGGCACCGAGCCTTTGAATTTATTATTATTTATTGATAATTTCCTATGAGTTCCTATTTCTAACTCATAGATATATCTCTCAAAGATGAAATAAACCTTAGTAGGTCACTGAACCACCTAACTTCAGTATGATTTGTGTTCTCATCCAGCCATTGCTTGGATGACGTCCATGATCAGTAAATCAACCAGTATCTTGCTTTGACACTTGCTGGATGAAAAACTCATGTTTTGAATGGAAAGCCGTCTTTCTAACCTTAAATGTACACTTATGTGCTGATCTTACAGACCTAATACTAACTTTTCCCATCATGGTGGTCCTTCAGACATCTTTACAGTCTCTATAACCTGTATGCCCCACGATATCTCAGTAGAGTCAGTTTTATAGTCTGTTTTTTTTTCAGATAGAGAATGTGACAGTGGTGTTAAGTGGTCTCACAAAATTGCAGGAATTAGTCAGTCATAGCTGGAGTAGAGCAGATCTTCCCTAACTTCCATTTAAGAAATCTGAAAAATTATTGATTCTCAATTCTCAGGTATTTTTCTCCATGGAAAAAGGCTATCTTTTGTTTCTTTGGTTAATTCTGAGTCATATTAATTATTTAGTAACTGGGTTTTCAGGACATAGAATTTTATAGAACTAACTCATCTAGACACGGCGAATGCAGAATCCTTCTTAGGTGTACTTACCAAGTGATGTCTCAATAAACTCAATACAATTTCTGGAATTTCATTTCACCTTCAGGAGTTTTAGAATATCCTTCCATTGAAGTTTTACTAAATGGGTTTCAATACTATAAATGCTTCTCCAGATTAAAGGTGACTTGAATTTTTTTTTAAAGTTTACTTTTTTCCCTTTTCTCTGTACAGTAAAGCTTTCTTTCTTGTAGGATTCTTTGTTTTAAGTGGGTGAACTATGTTTTCTCATGGGCTTATTTTTCTTAGAGACTTAGATGCGAACAGCTCTTGGGGATACAAGTCAAAAGAAGTTAATTAATAATATTGTTATAAAAGAATGTTGGTTCTGAACTTCCTAATCACAATTACAAAGTTTTAAAAGGTGCTAAATGGACCTGTTAAGGACTCCTTGCTGATTTTCCCAGCTATTTTGTTGTATCCCTTTAAAGGAAAAAGATTACTTAAAAAAGTCTACAAAGAAAATAAAAATATAGAACACTTTAAATCCTTCCTAAGTTATTGCTATTACATTATAGTAACTATTCTTCTAGAGTTGTTGGGAAGGTTGCTAATGCCTGTAATCCCAATACTTTGGGAGGCTGAGGCAGGAGGATCACTTGAGGCCAGGAGTCTGAGACCAGCCTGAGAAACAAAATAAGATCCCATTTCCATAAAAGAAAAAATATTTTCCAACAATGAATATTCTAGAGTTTCAGATACAATGTAGTATCTGTGTATTAGCATGATTTGTTTAAAAGTTCCAAGTGAAAATATGGTCAACATAAATTCCATTATGTTTTTCTTCCTTGTCTTGTCCCTGTTTAAAAAGATGACCCCTTATACAGAACTCTATTCTTCTGTATTCTTGTCTCTCAAAACTGCAAGCTTGCCATAGACTCCTGTTATATTCTATGATACGTATTTTTAATAAAAAATCCTTTACAACTTTTTCTCTTAAGAAAACTCTCTCTCTTTTTTCTTTCCTTTAACAGAAATTTGTCTTTTACATGAGAACACCAGTTCCACTGAGGCTTTTTGAGTCAAAATGTGCATTTTCCTTTTTATGCGCCAGAGAGAGAGGAGTACGTGGCTGAAGAGACAATATAACAATAATATTTTTATATTGATATTTATTATATTATGATAATTTATGATATATTTGTATTAATTATATATGATACATTGATATATTAATACAACTAAATATTTTATATTTACATTCTATTAGTTTAATTATATTATGTAATAGAGCATGATATATTTATATTCATTTCATATATTACATTTTAAATTTTATAATTGTCATTTTGCTATTTTTGCTATTTTGCTCCAAATTTATGCTTTCAATCATAAATTATTTCTCTGATTTCTGAAAAAACTAATTTGAGACTCACAGTATACAATTTTTTTTAAATTTTATGTTAATGTGGGGGTATAAACAACTAGGTTACAGCATTGGCATTTGTTAGGTAGAGACCCTCTAATAGTTGTGTCCCACACCTAGAAGGTATGCAATATACCCTTACATTGTGCCTGTGAAGTGGGAGTACACCAATCCCTACCCTTCCCCCCGTTATTCCCCCTCCCTCCTCAACTTGAACTGAGCTGAGTTTTTCTCTTATGTGGGCATGTGTTAGATTGTCTACTGGCTTCATATTAGTGTTGAGTACATTGGATATTTGATTTTCCATTTTTGTGATACTTTACTAAGAAGAATGTGTTTCAACTCCATCCAGGTTAATAGAAAAGATATAAAGTCTCCATCTTTTAAATGGCTGAATAGTATTCCACGGTATCCATATACCACAGTTTGTTAATCCATTCCTGGATTGATGGACATTTAGGTTGTTTCCCATCATGGCAATAGTAAATTGAGCTGTGATAAACAATATAGTGCAAATGTCTTTATGATAGAAAGAGTTTTTTATTCCGGATACAAACCTAGAATGGGATTATGGGATCAAATGGGAGTTCGAATTTGAGTTCTTTGAGGGTTCTCTATACTTCTTTCCAAAAAGGCTGTATAACTTTGCAGTCCCACTAACACTGTAAAAGTGTTCCTCTCTCTCTGCACCCGTGCCAGCATCTGAACTTTGGAAATTTTTTGATGTGGGCTATTTTTACTGGTGTTAGGTGATATCTCAAGGTGGTTTTTTTTTTTTTTGGTCATTTTTGGCTGGGGCTGGGTTTGAACCCACCACCTCCGGCATATGGGGCCAGTGCCCTACTCCTTTGAGTCACAGGCACTGCCCTCAGGGTGGTTTTGATTTGCATTTGCAGCTCCCCCCTGCCTCAGATCTTAGAGTTTATGTCTTTGTCTCAGAGGTTTACTTCCCACAATTCCATCTATTGCAATTTTTGCAACAAAGAAAGAAATTATATCGTGTAGTAATTAAGAGCATGAGTTTTAAAGTCAGATAGTTCTTGGTGTGACCCCACTTACTCCCTGAGTGACATTAGGGCAGTTAACCTCCCAATTCCTCACTATCTCATCTATAAAATGGGGATAATGTTAACATCATAGAGTCACCCTAGAAGTGAAATAAAATGAAACACGTGAAGCCTCTAACAGGTTTTCTGGCACATGGTAAGTGGTGAGTATTTTAGTTATGACTGGGGTAAAACTCATTATCTCCCTGAGGATTAGTGCTTGAAGGACAGAAGTACCAGTGTTTACTGTTTCCATAAATATAAATGCTTTGTCTAGGACAGACCACTGATAGATTTGCAATTGGAATTATCATAAGCCTTCGAATATAGATTTATGGAGAAATATATTTCTGTCTAGCATTAAAAGTTCTTAATCCATATTCATAGACCTCTCATACATATTAAAGAAGTCTGTGAACTTGTACTTGCATGAAAAAATTAAATCTATGAATATTTATGGGTTTTTCCAGAGGATAAGTTCCCCCAGTGGGACTTATTTGATTTTATTTCTGTTATTGTTTTAGTTATCTTGCTCACATCTTGCATTCTAATCCTAACATTTAGAAACTCAAATGGTACATCTTGAATGCTTGAATTCCCCAGTCTCATTTTATCACATTGCCATTTCTAGGCTATTCCTAGTACAATCAGGCAAGGCAGAGGAAGGAGAATGTAGGAATAGTTACCCTAGGAAGAAAGAAAAAGAGCAAAAAGTAAGATTTAACCCAGAAGATTAGAGTCTAAAGAGGAAATTATATATAGTTCTGCTATAAAAAATTAAGAAGAGTCAGGAAATATGACTTGTGTGAAACTTTGCTACATATGTCGCACTGTTGTATCTTTAAATGTGCTGCCAGCCTTAAATATTTTTAATTACATTAAGAATTCCAGGGAATTCTGAAATTTTAGGTGCTTCCTTAACATTGTTCATTTAATTTACTTATTCATTCATTTATTATCTGTTTATTTACTCATTCATTCAATATTAGATTCCTCTTTTGTATCAGACTATTTAGGGAGTATTTGTATAGTATCTTCTTGCTATTGACATTTGACTTCCATGAGTCTTTATTTTTTATTTTTTATTCATTTTTATTTTTTTTTAGAGACAGAGTCTCACTTTGTCGCCCGTGGTAGAGTGGCGTGGCATCACAGCTCACAGTAACCTTCAGCTCTTGGGCTTAAGCAATTCTCTTGCTTCAGCCTCCTGAGTAGCTGGGACTACAGGTGCCTGCCACAACGCCCAGCTATTTTTTTGTTGCAGTTTGGCCGGGGCCAGATTTGAACCCACCATCCTCGGTAAATGGGGCCAGCGCCCTACTCACTGAGCCACAGGCGCCACCCTATGAGTCTTTATTTTAAACGCACCACTCTCCTGATTAGAATTTTCCTTCTGACTTTGTGAGATAGACTGAACTTGCTTTCAAAAGGCTGTGACGCCACAGCACTCTACCAAGGGCGTGAAAGTGAGACTCTTGTCTTTTTAAAAAAGAAAAAAAAAAAAAGGCTTATTGACCTATGAATTAAACAATGTTTCATTAAAATATAACAGTTTAGGCATGGTCTTACAGATCTTTCATGAATTATAGGTAAGAACTAAGTCTGATTTAGGTTGTGTCTTGCCTTAAGCCAGATAGGCAATCGCAGTAGAACCTCCACAGTTGACCACCCTCCCTACACTGACCACCTCTTTAAGTTGAACCAATTTTCATAGACTGGACACGCACCACACGTATGTATCAGTACAGGAGGCCTCGTTCCTTACGTTAACTACCTCTGTATATTGACTAGTTTGCTATGTTCCCATGGGTGGTCAATTGACAGAGTTCTACCATGTTTATTTGAAACAACAGTGATTCTTTCAAAAAAATTTGAACATTTATGTAACACATGCCCATAAATACGTGAAGATAGATTTGAAAATATAGCAGGAAAAATACAATTGACCTCATCCCTTTACCAAGATTATTAATGTTAACATTCTACTTAAAGTCTTTCTCTTTCTAACCTTTAAGTACGACCATGAGACAACTGATGATACTCCACTTTAAATTTCTTCAAGGGGGTCCTGTCTGCTGCTCCTTTTGCCTACTTGTGCACACTATGGGCATTGCTACGTAAGTCAGTCCCCACGACGCAGGAATATACGGGGTGAATACATAACTTGTGTTTTGGGGGTGCAATTTTTTTGTTCTTCCTAGGGATCACTAGGAACTTGAAAGATATTGCCTTGACTGTTCAATGACAGCTTTCACACTATTATTACGTTAGCCCAAAGCCCAATATCCCTGCTGCTTATCTCAAGGGTAGGTGCCAAACTACTGTCTTAGTTTTCTATTGTTCTAACAGAATATCTCAGACACAATAATTTATAAAGAATAAAGGTTTATTTAGCTTATGGGTCTGAAGGCTGGGAAGTCCCAGAGCATGTCGGTAGCAGCTGGTGAGGGTTTTCCTGTCATGTGGAAGTGACATGACAATAATGGGAGACATCACGTGGAAAGTGAGCTAGGGCACGTTAGATCAGGTCTCTCTTCTTCTTCTTCTTTTTCTTTTACATATATATATATTTTTTTTTCATTAAATCATAGCTGTGTACATTAGTGCAATCATGGGGTACAGTGTGCAGGCTTCATATACAATCTGAAATATTTTCATCCAACTGTTCGACATAACCTGGATTTTCTCATTTATTGTGAGAAAACATTTGTGTTCTGTCC